>BPLR01005938.1:0-165492 GCA_021605095.1 Caerostris extrusa
TGTTCGATAACACCTTGATTGATTAACTGTAAAAGGACAATCAGACAACAGGATTGGATTAAATGCACTCAGATATGCATCTAAATAATATAACTTATTATTGAAACGTACATTTATTTCCCTTTTTTATGTATTGCTTCAAATGTGGACTCAGATTAAATATAGAGAGAATCAATTTGTAGGATGTTTTAACGAAAATTCATCCTCCAAATATTTTTTTTTTTTTTTCCTTTCTAATACAGCTGGCACTTAGACAGCTTGGTCTTGGATGCCTTAAGGCAAGCGCTGCAAAGACGTTACTCACTTTGCATTACCCAGGAGGCGCGTGTAACTTGAAGATAAGCTACAGACGCGGAGTAACAATGCCCCCGCAACGCTCTACGATCCTATTAGGACCGGGACCTATGGTTTAAAGTGGATTCCGAACCACTACAAACATCCATGGCACCGCCGGGACACGAACCCGAAACCTGTCGTACCGAGCGCTAGCCACTCGGCCATACAGGCCCTATCCTCCAAATATTTCTCAATACATTTGATTTAAAAAATATTTTTCTATTAGAATTGATTCCCTGCTAACCTACATGTTGTTTTCGGATTCCTGGCTCATGGACATAAATATTCACCACTACTACGGCAGATGTGTAGCCGATTCAACTTTAGCTAGACTGCGTGTAGTAGTCTCTGCAGCATGCACCCATGTTATTCTGATGCACACTTGGGCCCATATACTCAAGGCTGACATCATAAGGGGTTATAATTATCTCATTTTTTAAAGTAGAAGCACAAATGAAGGATATTCCAGCCTAGAGATTTATCCTGCAAAACGAAGATAAAGAGAAAGGTTTCTGTTTCATGAGTTACAATTATATATTACATGCATTTCTATATATGATCTAGATTACTAAAGAATATATGTAAATTAAACTCTTTAAAATATCGTACTAATTTATATCAAAAAATATTACTTACATTATTAAAAAATAAAAATGTTTATTTCAAATAAGTAACTATTTTACTATTAAAAAAATTTTTTTAATATGTAGTTCTATTCATTACCTTTTATACCATGATCAGGGATTATCGATACAAGAAGTTCAAAAATTAATAACTCAATTTTGAAATATTTTAATTTTATTTTTAATTCAGCTCCACGCAAATCATAACTAGGTTAAGTTTACTTTTCAATTACAGTCTATTTATTCATTAGTACTTTAACAATTCTAATAGTGAACTGAACTGAAGTAATTTTTTATCGGACAGAATTTCATATATAGCAAATTCTTCAAAATCGTGTCACTTTCTGATTGCAGCTGCGAGAAAAGCTTTTAACCTTAGAAGCGAATATAAAACACATTTTTTAAAGATGGCTGAAAGCAGAGCCTCTATTGAAAAGGAAAATAATTTTAAATGTGACGTCTGCGGAAGAAGATTCTCTCAAAAACGCTATTTGACACAACTCTGCCACTCAGGATCGAAGCCTCATGAGTGCCACATATGCGGCGGAAGATTTGTGAGGAAGTGTGCATTAAATAAGCATTTGCTACTTCATGATGGGCTAAAATCACACAAATGCGAAATGTGTGGAAGATGTTTTGTTCGCAAGGACGGTCTGCAAAGTCACATACTTACTCATACGAAAGAAAAACCTCATAAATGCTCTTTGTGTGGAAAGTCTTTTGCCTATGCATCAAATTTGAGACTGCATTTGAGAACCCACACGAAAGTAAAGCCCTTTTCATGCGAGTTATGCAAAGTGGAATTTTCCCGGAAACATGATTTGCAAAAACATTATCGCATTCATACGAAGAGAAACCGTATGTAATGATATATGCCAAAAAGGATTTTCCCGGAAAGTCACGTCATCTGAAAACTCATACAAATTGAGTCTTAACTTCAAATACGTTATGATTAATGTTTATGTATGCATTTGTCACTTAATTTATTAATTTTAAAATCTTATTATGAAATTGATTTTGATGCGGTCTTGAAAAGTGTAGTGTTTTGCTGTATTAGTACTTTCAACACCCTGACAAAGAAAGCACGAAGTTTGCTAAAAATGTAGAGAAGATTAGCTTCTAAAGGGCGCTTCTATTTACTTATCTTTCACATGGGTGCCAGTATTTTCATACACATTGTGCATTCTCTGAAGCATGAATGTCTGTAAAAAAATAACTCGGAATAGCTGTCACGATGAC
This sequence comes from Caerostris extrusa, assembly GCA_021605095.1. Classification (NCBI taxonomy): domain Eukaryota; kingdom Metazoa; phylum Arthropoda; class Arachnida; order Araneae; family Araneidae; genus Caerostris; species Caerostris extrusa. The sequence goes on from BPLR01005938.1 coordinate 2,199, forward strand.
GGGCAAGCTGTGGCAGAGAAGATACTGCGTTAACAAAACTGTTCTGGACAGGCAATTTTAATTATATTGAGAATCAAAAATAAAATCACACCAAAAAAATCTATATATTTACGAATTTCTAATTTATTTTAATTGTTCAAGTTGACTAAATGTCTTGGTCTAGTTAATTTCGGAGTTTTTGTGATATATTTTCCTGCACCTCGTTGAATTCGCCGTGGGCACACTGAAGGAATCGCTTACAGAGGAGACAGTCTAGAGGAAGATCACTACTCCATTACTCTGGTTTTTTGACGCACTTACTTTGCGAGAACTTGCCACTCGAGAATAAATCAATCTGTTAAAACTAAAATTTTCTCTTCGGCATGAATAATCTTGAGTGATTTAAAATGATTTGCTGATCATATAATTTGATAAGTTCATAATATAAATTAAATATATTTTTCAATAAAGCATACTTTTTGTAAATTTTATATGTAACTGAACTTAATTATATAGATAATATCAAATTGTTGTCCTTTTCCAACCATTGCGAAGCAAGATTTATTCACTAGTGCTACTATTTTCTGCATACTCACCACCAATACATTTATTGTTGCAGGTACAAGATATATAAGGAAAGAGTTTTACACGTATGCATAAAAATAATTTGTAAGTAGCATTGCCTTGGCGATGCATGAAGTCCTATCATTTAAAAAGTATGTAAAAAGAAATTTGAACTGCTATATATAGCTAAATTAAATTCATTTGCCAATTATTTTTTACAAAAGAACTACAGTCATTTGGGATCAAGGAAATCATTTGGTATAATCCTGTTTATTTAAGATCATCCCGGTATTGTGCTGAAATTACAGGGAGAAATAAACGGAACATACTGCCTCCCCGCGAGAATTAAAATTAATTATACTGGATTCCATTCATTATCTTTAAGCAGCAGAAAATTTCCCCAGTATCAGAAAGGCATGTTACACATATATTCTCTGTTATGCAATGTAACCACAATATCTTTTTGTTTTATTTTAGATATTACTTATACGATCTGTTAACATGTTTAACATAAAGTTAAATAACAAAAAATAATTTGAATCTAACAAGATTCATAAGCATTTGTATAAATAAAACAGTATTAATTTTAATTGAATGAGTGTTTTTAAATTTAAATCTCATGAAATTTAACGATCCAATGATTGAATTTAAATTATTATGTTTTTGAAAAAACTTCGAATGTATAATGTTTCTTAAACATAATATATGGATTTTCAAATGGTTCCTATTTTCAACATATGCATGTGAATAATAGAATGTTAAAAACTTCTTCATTCGAAGGGGCTTATATATTACAAGAAACAAAACAAAACAACAATTATTTTACATGTTCAAAAACATTACACTACATTTATTACATAACTTCAAGAATACGTTTTTGACAAAAGGAAATTAATTGAGTTACATTTCTTTACGAAATTATGTAAATCAAATAGAAAAAAATAGATTTCGCAACACACACAGTTGGACAACGATTGGCGTGTTCCAGTATTACTATGTAGCATTGGTATTCCCTGAAATTGCAAGCATTTGCTGGTATAGTTTTTAGTACAATATCTTGGATGGTATAGATAATACTAATCTATACCTTGAACGACATATATTTGAATAGTGTGTGGAAGAATGCATGCCCGAAGCTATGGAAAGCTGCTTGCACAAAACAATTCATTGTTGATGTCGACGAAATGATCAACTAGCAAATGAAACGGCGTTGTATAATATAAATGCGCAGGATATGTATATAGATATAACTGGTCAACTACTTTAGCTGGGACATCGAGAAAGGAGAATATTTTTTTTTATCAATAACAGTATGCAATGCATAAATAATTGTTTATGCTAATCTTTTAATCATCCTATTTCTATTCCTAACTAAATACACCGCTGTTAAATATTCATTTTTCTTCTCTTTGGCCTGCCGTAGTTAACAGGAGGGCTGAAGAGTTCATAGGCTGACATATAGATGGCGCTACTAGTATTAAATTCATATAATTTTTAGTTAGCCTAACATTCAAAAGACACATGTATAAATTTGACAGCTGTTGCACTATTAGAATGTGAGTTATAGCATTTTTAGTGAAGCAACTTTTGTTAGTTTGAAAAAATGGATAAAAAGGAATTTCATGTATTAATAAAGCATTGCTTTTTGGCGAAAAAAAATACTATTGAAGCCAAGGCTTGGCTTGATAAACATTATTCGGACTTTGCACCAGGAAAATCAACCGTAGAGAAGTGGTTTGCTAAATTTAAACGAGGCGAAACGAGCACCGAGGACGATGCACGCAGTGGACGTCCCAAAGAGGCTGTTACCGACGAAAACATCAAAAAAAGTCCACAAAATAATTTCTGATAACCGTAAAGTGAAGTGGATTGAGATAGCTGAGACCCTAAAGATATCAAAGAAACGTGTTGGACATATCGTGAATGAATATTTGGATATGCGAAAGCTCTGTTCAAAGTGGGGGCCGCGCGAGCTCACAATCGACCAAAAACAACAACGAATTGATGATTCTAAGCAGTGTTTGGAGCTGTTCAATCGTAATAAACCCGAATTTTTGCGTCGATATGTGACAATGGATGAAACATGGCTCCATCATTTCACACCGGAGTCAAATCGACAGTCAGCCGAGTGCACTGCACGTGATGAACCGACTCCAAAGCGTGGAAAGACGCAAAAGTCGGCTGGCAAGGTTATGGCATCAATATTTTGGGATACGCATGGTATAATATTAATTTATCTTAAAAAAGGAAAAACCATAAACAGCGACTATTACGTAGGGTTATTGGAGCGTTTGAAAGATGAAATCGCGGAAAAACGGCCTCATTTGAAGAAGAAAGTGCTGTTTCTTTAAGACAATGCACCGTGTCACAAATCAATGAAAACGATCGCAAAATTGCATGAATTGGGCTTCGAATTGCTTCCGCATCCACCGTATTCTCCAGATCTGGCTCCCAGCGACTTTTTCCTGTTCTCAGACCTCAAGAGGATGCTCGCTGGAGAGAAATTTCGCGCCGATGAAGAGGTAATCGCCGAAACTGAAGCCTATTTTGAGGCAAAAGACAAATCTTACTATAAAAATGGTATCGAAAAATTATAGGACCGCTATAATGGTTGTATCGCCCTCAAAGGCAACTATATTGAATAATAAAATCAAATTCTATAAAAAAAAAAAAGAATTTTTCTATGCTAGCCTATGAACATTTCAGCCCACCTGATATTTAGTCTGTCATAGCAATTTCTCAAAAAAAATTTGCATAATAGCAGTTCACTCACTTGTAAAAAAAATGATGTTTTGTCCAGGATAGTCTTATTGTTTATTCTGAGATATTATCTCATTCAGAAGAAATAAATTATAAAAAAAAAAAAGAATTTTAAAAAGTAAGAATCTCCTCAAAATTCGAATAATTTGAAAATGGATATATATTTTAATTTTTTGGAAAAGGTCTTAAAATTCATAATGAGAGTGTAAACTGATAAGAGACTACTTATTAGAAGAATTTCATTGTAAACTAACTCAAATATTTATGTAAATATTAAAACAATATCATATTAGCCCAAAATCTAATGATCAACATGACATGAATGGCATTAACAGGAATGCCTTAATAGGAGTTAAGTATCGAAAACATTCTAATGCAAGAAACGTTTTAACATTTTTTCACCAAATCATTCGTCAGCTTAAATCGAAACCTCTAAATTAACTCCTCATAGTTTATAATCGACATACCCAATATAAACATAGCTTATCTAAATTCTGTATGAAGATAAGTTTCGTCCGACGAAATGATAAGATGTTTGAGATAAAATAACTTTCCGATGAAAGATAAAACATAAAACTCAATAGATTTTACAAAAGAATAAAAATTATCCAATAAAATAATTACTTAGCATTTCTAAGTCACTAATCTTTTAATTTTTTTCTCAGAAAGATAGGTTGCTTAAAAATTATTTGATGTAACTAAAGCTGAAATTTTAACATTCTTAATAAAAAAATTGTTTGAAATACCTTGATTGATTAAGTTAATAGCCAAACAATCAGCCAAACGAATTGAATTCAATGCATAGATATGCATCAAAATAATATAACTTATTATAAAATAAGAGGCCGTCTGGTCGAGTAGCTGGCGCTCGGTATCACAGGTTTCGGGTTCGAATCCCGGCGGTGCCATGGATGATTGTAGTATTTCGGAATGTACTTTAAATCGTAGATCCGTCGCTTAACCTCAAGCTGCAGGAGGCAGTGCTAAGTGATTAACGTTGGTGCAGCGATTGCATTAAGGCATCAAAGACAACTGTCTAAGTGTTTGCCAGCTGCATTAGAAAAAAAAAAAATTATAGAATTATGAATTTATTATTTTTTTATGTATTGCTTGAAATATGGAATCATTCTATTTGAAGTGTGTTTGACGGAAATGCATTCTGCAAAATTTTTCTTAAATTGATTTAAAATTTGATTTAAAAAAAAAAAACTTTATTGAACTTTCACAATTCTAATTAATTATTGTAATCCACAATTCTACTAATGAAATGAACTGAAGTAATTTGTATTGGACAGAACTTTATATAAAGTCATTTACAGCAAATTCTTCAAACCATTATAAAAATCGTGTTTCATTCTAATTGTAAGAGTGAGAAAAATTATAATAACAATTAAAATAACAATTTTAAAAAATGGCTTAAAACAGTGTCTCGACTGCGATGGAAAATACTTTTTTGTGCAATGAATGCGGGAAAAAATTCTCTGAAAAAAGAAAATTGAAAAAGCACTTGCTCTGCCACTCGGGATCGAAGTCTCATTCGTGCCCCATGTGCAAGAAAAGATTTCTGAGAAAAGGGGACTTAAAGAAGCATTTGCTAATTCATGATGGGCTGAAATCGCACAAATGCGAAACATGTGGAAGAGGGTTTGTTCAAAAGAACAATATGCAAATTCACATGCTTACCCATACAAAGGAGAAGCCTCAGAAATGTTCTTTGTGTGGAAAAGCCTTTGCCCAATCATCAAATTTGAGAGCCCACACGAAAGAAAAGCCTTATACATGCGAGTTGTGCAATGTAGGATTTTCTCACAACCAGGCGTTGCAAAGATATTATCGCATCCATACCAAAGAAAAACCGCATGTGTCAAGCATTCGTTTAGTCTAAATCAAATTATAAAAAAGTAAACTTTAATTTAAAAACAAAATAAAACATATAAATTTATTTTAAGCAACAAATAAGATTTCCTCAAATAATTTAAGAATAATTTGGTTGTTATGCAAATAACAAAGATAACTTTTTTTCAATTACAAAAATTTTATTAAATAGTTTTCTCTTTGAATTGGAACAAATCAGACAGAAATACATTCCATTCATAAATCCCAACAGGGAAAACATCAATTTCCTTTAAAAGGTTTATTTACATTTAAATATTTTATTTGCTTTTTATTGAAATAAGCATCAATTAATGCCTTTTTTAAATCATATGGCTTAAATAAATAAATAATATATGTCCAAGAATTTTTTTAATGATTTTTAACATCATATATATTGTAAGTGGGGCCATTTTATGAAAGTAATGATTAGGTTATCAGTGGATAAAAAATGAAGAAGAGATTTGATCAATGCAGATTGCGAGTACCACAATTTTTAGTGATTGTCTAAATGTGAGCTTCAAAACAAGTCTGTAGTTTTGAAAACGAAAAGCAGAGGTTTTTATTTAAATAAATATCATTTTGTTTTTTCAACACATTCTCCTTTTAGCTTGATACAATGACTTCAAAAATCTTTTTTGACTTTTTTTCATAATGTTCAAATAACACTTGGGTTATTTTTAGACTCTAAATTGATTTTTAAGTCCCACCTCACCAAAGCAATTGAAAAAGCAACAGATAATAACATTAAGCTTCACAATTTAATTTCTAACAAAAGCAGGCCTGCAATAGGACACAGGCTTCTTTTCTAGATATCTTCATATGACCAATTTTCCTTTATAGAACGCTCATATGGGCTTCATCTGTCATGAATTTCAAGAAATTGCAAGTTGTCCAGAATAAAAGTCTCTCCTATTCATGGATGCATCTTAGTTTGTGAGAAGGAAAATGCTTCATGGGGATCTTAAAATAAAGATCGAAACTTTAGATCATTTAATCATAATTTAAAAGGATTTCTATCTGAAATACCCTCAGATTTTTAAGAACTCATTCAATCTTTATGTGTACACCCTTTCGGGATTGTATATTCAAAAACGGCCATGAGCAGTTTTTATGTAGAAAACGATTAATTCCTGTCAAATAAAAAAAAGCTGTGGTGAATGGCATGCATGATCAAAGGAATTGATTCAATTCTACCATCACTTTTCTTGATTGATGAGCTGGTGCATTATCTTGATTAAACCAGTCATTAATGAATAAATGAAGTAATTTATTATTCATATCTTCATCTAATCAGTCCAACAATGATGCATAATATTCTACTGTTATTGTTTTACCCTTTTCAATGCAATCAATCATTATTATACATCACATTAAAAAATAGTTGTCATGAACTTTTATCTAGATTCTTGCATCCTGGGTTTGCTTCAAAGCACTTCCACTGATTGGAAATCCATTGTTTTGCTTGCATACTTACTCGACACAAATCAGATTTCACCAACTGTGATGTACAGATGAAGAAATTCAGCTTTATTACATTTAAATTGCTTGAAACAGTACCAAAAAGTGCTATCAAGGGGTTTTTCTATTCAGAACTTATTTTTAATTTTGAATTTGAAAACATGTTGTTTTTATCCGAAACAAAACTCCTTTATTTCATGGTAAAAAATAATAAATAAAGGGATGTTTGCTCTCTACGATTGTTAAAAATAATAATATATAGAATGGTAAAAAATTTGACATAATGTGTTTAAGTTTTCTCTATCTAGTAATAACAGAATTCTTTTGTTTGTGGAGACACCTTGTGTCAAGCAACAGGTTTATCAGACAGCCTAGTATTTAAAATCAATACATTTTCTGACCAAAATTTTTATTGCTTCAATTGATGATATTCAAAAAAAAATATTTTTAAACAAAATTGTTCTTAAAAACTATATACAATAATAAAACTATATTATATAATTTAAATTCCTTGCAAAAATATTTCATATTTTTCAAGGAAAATTCATTTTATTTCATTCAAGGGGAATACAACAATCTACAATAGTAACTCACCCTCATTTTGCATTCCTTCAAAAGTGCCATAACAAATTTCAATAAGTCTGAGATATAGACGCAGGAGATACATCATAATGCTTCTGGTTACGTATTGTTTTAGTTCGTGCTTCCTGAATATACTTCTGATGTAAATCAAAGAAAATTATTATACTTTAGTTTAAAAAAAATGAAAGCAATCATTAAAATAAATAATTCAAAAATTAATTTAGGAGAATAATATTAAAATTACATATTTTTTGAATAATAAAATAAAAATACAATGCAAAAAGTGATTAAATTCTAAAATTTAAACTTGCCACAACAGTAAAAATAATTCTAAATTAAAAAAAACAACAATATAAAAATACAAAATTATACAATTAATAGTATGTCAAAAGAATAAAAATTCAATTCAAAATATTTAATAATTTTTGTAATATACCATTATTTATATCAATGCAATGATATTTTAATCATTACTTTTAAATGATAAAAAATAATAAAATTACATTAATAATACTTAACTACAGCCATGTCAAAAGCATTACAGATAAATTTTGTAAGGTTGCTAATTTAATAGTATAATTTATCAAACAAAAAATTTAAATCAATGTAACATTGATATTCTTAATGTAAAACATTTTTTAAAGCACAATTAATATTATTGAACAAAACATGCACAAAGAAGCCCAACAATAATGGTTAGCAAAAGAGTTAGAATTTGTTAATTCAACTAAAGCAGACAAAACATGCAACAAGCCCGTACTCACTTTCATAACCCAGCATGTTTTTCAGCAAGGTGAAACTAACAGATGAAATAAACAGTTATATTCACACCATGCAGAAACAAACATAATAATAATACATGCTTTGATGACATGAAACATTTGGAAAAGGAAAGGAAAAAATTATATCACAAAAATATATAGGATGAGATATGTTATCACAAGCCACCAAATACCAGGATATACATTAACAAAATGCACATGCCCGAACTATAAAACAATCAAAGAAAATTAAACATTTAAAATAACAAATTTAAACTTCAATTTTACAATGTTATTACAACCAAAATATTCAGAATAATTTATAATGTTCTGCTGAAAAAGATATAAAACACATTTTATAAGTTTCTTAAATATTGTTTAAAAATATTTAAAAATAAATGCTATCTTAATCCTTTTTGTCTTTTTTATTTTATGAAGATGAAATTTTCTGGATATTTTTCACTAGAGAGAATAAATATGTTTGAGGTCAATTACAAATAAACTATTAATTTTGGCAAATTTTACAACAATATGATTTAATTATTGCCAAATAGAAATACCAAATATTTAATAAAATTTAAAATGCATTTATTAGAGATGTTATTAATTCAATAACACATATTTAAAAAAAAAAAAAAAAAAAAAAAAAATTAAATGTTTTGATAATCTTCAGATATTTTTCATTGGAACATATTCTCAAATACTAAACTCAATTTTAGAAAAATTAATAATAAAATATAATATTTTTACAAATGTGGAAAATCAATCCACAGGTATCTTACTTCACGCTGATCCGCATTTATTTGTAAATGTTCTGCTTGTTGATGACGACGGTCCCTACGTCTCCATTGAGCACTTGGTGTACGCCTTCTGGAACTGAAATAAAATAAAATATTAATTTGCTAAAAATAAAAGATTACAAAAAAAAAAAAATTTAATAAACTATAAGATAAGATTTTATACAGTAATGGTAGAGGGATTAACAATGATAAATTAAGATTTTCTCTTTGTAGTTAGTCAACTCCTTTATTTTTATAGTAGCCAGCTGTATGTGCACATTCTATTATTTTTGCAGCTTTTTTTATTAAAAAAAGTCACGCAGACATAAAAGTAATTGATTATAATGTAATTTTCCTTTGTTTCTCAACATGCCCAATATAGAAAGTGGGGTTGTAATATTTCCCTTTAAATTTAATTTCCCCACTCTGCAATAGTTCTCACAATGCTCATTTTCTGCAACATTAATGCAATTAAAAACATATATATAAATATTTTTCAAATGTAAAAGCATTTAAACTTTCATCTTTTGGTTTATAAATTCCTAAAGTTACAATTACCTTTTAGAGCAGGGATGAGCAAACAATAGTATAATTCACATTAAAAAAAAAAAAAAATATTATATTTATATAATATATTTACAATATTACTGTACAATATATTTTATGTCAAAACAGAAAAGAGATGCCAAGTGATCAGCAGGGAAAATGAGTTCATGTTGAAGAAGTCTGCTGTTTCATTTCAATGCATATTTTAATCTCTGCCCAGTACCTAAGTTGTGGCACAAGCACAGACAAGTATAACAAAACTTGCATATCTCCTTGAAAATTTCTATGAAAGCAATGTTTATTTTTAATAAACATTGCTTTAGGAAATTAAATCTAATGAAATAATGAAAATCTCCCTAAATGAATAAAAGTAATCTTTTTTTTTTCGTTAATCAATAGAAAATATTTAGTTTAGTTATACAGCTATCTTTATTAGTTTTAATAGCGAATATTTATGAAGTAAGATAGTGCTACATAGCAAATAGAAAAATGTCTTTCTAGTCTGTGAGTACGAGTTCTAACATTACATTAAATGGGAAAGGATAGATAGTCATTATGAATAGTGGGAGAATAGTAAAAAGTGTAGTGTTGCTGATGCTTTTGAAGGCTATTGTGGATATTCATAAAAATATTTTATGCCCAAATAGTCTACTAAAAAATGTAAAACTGATTCAGAGTGCCCCACTTTTAAAGATGAATGGACACAGAAGTATTTTTTTTTTTTTTTTTAGTTATAAAAGATAAACTAGCATGTCTCGTCTGCAATGAAACTGTTGCAGTCTTCAAAGAATATAACTTTTTTTTCTTCTAATGCAGCTGGCAAATAGACCGTGGTCTTTATGACATAAGGGCTGCACAGACGTTACTCACTTTGCACTACCCAGGGAGCATGTAACTTGAAGGTAAGCCACGGACGAGGAGTAACAATGCCCCCGCAACCTGGGGATCCTATAAGGACCAGGACCTACGGTTTAAAATGGATTCAAGCCACTATAACACCCATGGGCAAAGCCGGGATTTGAACCTGATGCCTATGTTGTACCGAGCACCAGAACGCTAGCCACTTGGCCCTCAAGAATATAACAATTCCCATCACTTCACACACCAAGTAAAAGGATTCACAAAATAATGACCAATATGGAAAACAAAAAAAGCTACAAGAAAGAATCATCAGGAATAAGAATTCATACATTATCAGGCTCACAAAATTATTTTAAGAAAGTAAACTGCATAAATTAAGCAGCTACACATGCAAGTTACATACAATATTATTAAAAGTAATAAAGTTTTCAGTGATGGGGAATTTGTTACACAATGCATGCTCCAAGTTTGTGATTTGTTATATCCAAACCAGAAATAGGATTTTGAGACCACAAGCTGATCTTGAAAAACATTCACTTCTAGAATCAAGGATTGGCCAATTTTAATTTTTGCTCTATTGCCATGGATGAAATACCGATATAATACTGCTTAACTAATATTATTTATAAGAGATGCTAATGAGAACTTTGTAAAATTACCAAGGAACTAACACGAATGAGTTCATTAAGAAGAATAAAATGGGATGCAATTGTTTTTGTGAATTTTCGGAAGGGCTTTCAACTTTGAAAGTATCTACCGTAAACATATGTAATGTTACAACCAATAGAGCACTATATATGGGGGGAGAAAAAAACCCGACTTTATTGAACTTGCAATTTTTCTTTTTTTTTTTGGTCCCCACAAGAAGTTTTGCCCCACTGTTTTTAGAGTTAGCATTGATTCCCAGCACTAATGTAAAATAGAATAAACATTCTAGGAATGATGCTGTTTTTAATACTTAAAAAGGAATTTCATTCATATGGATTTACCAAGTTTATATCTCCAATGCTAAAAATGAAATTTTTTTTATTCAATTTGTTTGCCAGATTTTAACTATGTTCTTTTAATTCAAAAACTCAACATGCCAATCACTCTAGACAAAAATATATTATAACAGTAGTTATTTATTAAAATTATTTATTATTAGAGCTTTTTCAAATTTTAAATTGAAACTTATGAATAAAAAGTTTTTAATTAATAGTAGAGAGTCTACCAGATTTGAAAAGGCATTTAAAAATACTATAGTAATAGACAAAGATTGTGTAATCACACAAAAGCAAAGAAACTGTGCTGTGATACACTTTTAACTAGTATAGAAAAAGGATTCAGTATCTTACCGATTTGCTGATGGCTCTTCATTTAAAAAAGATCACTATCTAATAAAGGAAAGACTCAGGTATAAATCGTTCCGCCCTGAAAATTCTAACACCCCATCCAGAGGTTTTGGAGTAGGAGCAACAACATCAACATTATTAGCTCTTTTTTCTATCTGTGTTTCTGCATATGTAAAAAAAAAAAAAAAAAAAAATTATTAGTGGCTTTGAATGAGATGAAGCAAAAAAAAAAAAAAAAAAAAAAAAAAAAAATTTCAATATACATTTATTTATTTTTAATATTTTCTTTTAAAAAATTGATTAGGAAAATTATTAAAATTCAATAAAAAGTAAAATAAAAAATAAATAAATAAAAAAATTATTACTTAGAAATAAAATGCAACTAACAAATATGCCCAAAATCAATAAAGACTTTGACAATTAAAAAAAAAAATGCTATAAATTTTGCATAATTACAACATAGTTGAATAATGCAACAAGTAAAACTTATTATATATTTTTTCTGTTCTATTACTATTATAAAATTAACCAAAATGGAATAAATGTTGTGGGAGCAACAAAAAAATTGAAAATTTTTTAAGCATTTCAAATTCTTTAATTCATAAAAGATTATAAATTTTTTTATTCATACTGTTCATTAAATAAAAAAATACTATTATTGTAGAATTGTTGCTTTACTTTTATTTAAGAATAAAAAGAATTTACCAGTTTCTTGATATGTAGTACATCTTTCATAAGTTGTAACTCTAACTCCATCGCCACAATGTTCTCCATTTAATAAACGCATTCTGGCATCAAATAACTAAAAAAGAAATATTAAATATGCAATACAAATGTGATATATATATATATATATATAATAAGATCATTACAGTATTACAGAGTTTAATAGCATTACTATTAAGCTCTAAAATATTAAATTAAAAATACTAAATATATATCTAAATTCTTTTGACTAATCTATTGAACTTGGCAAATATGGATTTAAACCCTTCTTTTATAATCTAAATAAAATTAGAAAACTTTTCTTCTGCATACCCTTTTAAAAATTAACTCTGAAGGTAGCCAAACAAATTAAAATGCGAGAAAAAAAATATACAAAATTTTATTCTACAATTTCAGCTTACTTTGCCATGATATTTAAACACTATTTGGTATTTTAAAGAAGCATCTTATAAGGGTAAAATATAGAGGACCAATTTATTTTAAGTTTAAAAACGTTTTCAATATTAAAGTATATCAGTCACACACAAAATTCTGATTCAGTTATTTTATATGCACATTCTCTTTAATACAAAAATTACTACCTTTTTAATGGCAAAAAGTCATAATATAATGATATTAAGATTTTTGTAAGAAGTAATATTTTGTTTTGATAAGAAACTAATATTTAATATTAAAAAGATCAAACAGCTTCTTCCATATTCAAACGAATCATGACAACAAAATTTTTTGAAAATATTATACATTATTTCATTTGAAAATTTTAAAGCATTTCAAGCACTATATACATTTAGATTTATTTTTCATCATCCGTACATTAGACTTATTTTTTTTTAATATGGTGTTGTGCATACTAAAATTTGCAAATAGCATAATGTGTCAATTCCTTACAGACAATTTAACAACAAAACAAAGTAGTCTCAACAAATCAAATGAAGAATGAAATAAATTAAAACACAATACTACTTTCAGAATGAATTATAATTACTATCAAACACCAGTCAAAACATTTTTATGTATACAATAGAATATCTATACAAGTTGCTTTCTTAAGAAATATTATACATCAGAATTTTATCAAAATCTAAATTATTTATTTCACAAGTCAGTTTTTGAAAACGGGAGAGTCTGTAATACAGTAAAAAATTAAAAATTACCTTTAAATAAGGATCTGGCTCTTCCCAGAGGGAAACAATTTTATTATCAATGAAGGTGGCAAACATCTGTGTTTCAATGAAACGAGAAAGGAAGGGCAAGTGTGGCTCGGGTTGATCAGACAGAAAGGCAGTCTTATCGAAATTCTGCATTGTTTCTCTCGTACTCAGCCACTGCTCCATATCATGCTGAAAATTTTAATTATTATTAATGTTGTGTGAAAGGAACTATTTCACACCAAATAAACCATTAACAGACTGACTCAATCAATGATTTGAGACAGTAATTATGTCTGTTATAAAAATACCATAATAGAAACCCACTTTATACATCTTCCTCAAAGTTATTAATAAAAATTTTAGAAAGTAATTTTTTTTTTATCATATTAATAAAGGAAATTGTCAAAAAATTAAAATGAAGATGTTAAACAAGTTTTTTTTTTTTTTTAATTCTTTTTACCTTGTAATAAAATTTTAAGAATTATTCTATTGATCTTAAGCCTCAGTGTTGAATTCAAAATAATTACACTTAAAGCTGTAATAAAAAAAGAATTTAAATCCATTTTGTCTTTATTTACATGTATTAACTTTTTAGTTTGAACATTATAACTTTTTAATTAATGCACATTAAATAAAACTCCACAAGAAATAGCATTTAACCTTTATATTAAATGGATTCAAAGAGAATAGTTAGTTGATTTTATTTTTAAAGTAAATAAGTTTAATTTCACGCATCACAAGCAAGAAACTAAAATTTATCTGGCGGCAGCATGAAATAAACCAAAGGATGGTGAATAGTATAAATGATACAAAAACTTAACAAAAAAAAAAGTCTTTAACAAATAAATACTTTCATTTTAAAAAATGATAAAATTGAGTTCAGTATATACCTGATTTGGCTGAATAACAAAATTTTCATATGACCTAAACATATGAATAAAACGACATAGGAATATTTCTCTCACTGCATTATTTAGTTTTAGCATATCTATGTAATTTCTCATTTCTTCTTTTCCTCGATTTCTTGATGCTCCATCATTATCCACTTTTTGGCTTTTCTAGATCTCCAATAGAAGTAATTACTCCTGAAAACCAGTAATATTATTTATAAAAAAGATTGCCTTTTCATCAAAAGACTTTTTCTCACCATTAAATCACAGTAAATCATTAGTTTCACACTTGCAAAAATGAATTCATATTTAAATGGATTTTAATAAAATAATGCAAGTTAATCCAGATTTTTATAACATATCCTAATTTTTACCAAATTTAAGCCATTCATGAAGAAAAAAATTTTTGGAACTAAAAAATACACATAAAACATGTATGCATCAACATTTTTAACTACAAAATTTATGTTCAAATTAGAATTTTTGAAATATCTAAATCATGCATACTAACTTCTTCCACAGATTCATGATTTAACAACCATTTTTGTGAAAAAATATGCTTTAAACATTCAAAAGATGAATTAAAAACATCAACATTTTTCAAACACATGAAAGACTCTTGAACATACTAATTTATTTCAACCACAAAAGTAAAAATTGCAATTAAAATATAAGCAAGTTCTTTTCACAAACAATAATAAAAGACAATCAAAATAAATTAATAAACAAATTAAGGAAACTTTAAAAAATAAAAATAAATTCTTAAAATTAAATGCTTTTAATTTACCTGTCCTTTTTGCAAGAGCAGTAACTTTTGTAAAGCTTCACTTTGTTGAAGAATATGACTATGCGTACTTGCAAGGCTACTATAAGAACTTCTTGCACTACTGTCAGTGCTACTCACGCCAGAGTCACCACTATCAAAGGTCCAAGAAAGTTTTCTTAAATGATTCCTTGAGCTTCTTTTTCATTTGAATTCCTATCTAACTCTTTCACATTTGAACACACCCCAAATGTCTTCAAAGTATCTACAAGTTCTGTTATAAGTTCATTTCGGCATGGAAATTTTGGAATGTCTTCTGGAACCTCAACAACTTGATTGTCAATGTCTACCAAACATAAATTTGCCTACACAAAAAAATAAAAACACAGGATTTTTAAAATTTCAACATATATAAAAAAAATTTACAATTTAATAAAATAAAAACAAATATCTAATCATATGAAATTGAAAATATTAAGAGATAGATTGATAATAATGAAATAATGTAGTTATTAAAAATAAAATAATCTGATAATCTGCATAACAGAAGAAAAAAATTTCATCTGAGTATTTATATACTCCTGAAATTTTTTTTACAATTATCAGTCATAAAATTAAAAACATACTATAAAAAATATTACTGAATAAATAAGAATCAAATTCACATTTTCAAGCACGCGCACAAATTATTATAAAGCAATTTTGTTCTTATTTAACTATAGTACATGGTTGATCATACATACATCATAGAAATTCATCTTTATTTAAAAATGAGCATTAAAATATGAAATAAATAAAATTATAAAAAAGATTACAAAGGAAAATTTAGAATAAGATAAAAAAGCTACAATCACTAGATTTTATTCAATATATAGAATTATCTTTAAATTTTATCTGTTGGCATAGAATTAAATAAAATAAATATAAATTTTTTTTTCAATGCTTGCTTCAGAATAAAAATTAGGACTACATATTTTATATGTTTATAAGATTTAGCGCAAAGCCTTACAATAATCGAAACTATAAAAAACAGAATATAAAAAAACCTTTTTTTTTTTTTTTCATACTATATATTTCACTATTATACATTCATCTTAATGAATGATAAATCTTCTCAATTGAGCACTATTCAGAAAAAATTTGTGTTATTTTATACTCAAAAAGAATTTTCTTATGGCAAAAACGTGCTATAAGTATATTAAATAGCAGAAATGCAGGAAATAATTTATACAGATCCATTATGCTATTAATCTACTGTTTTTAAGTGGCTTTAATTAAGCAATGACCTTTCAATACTTTTTAATCAAAGATCATGATTTTAAAAACAAACTTCTCAAGAAGTAAATATAATGGTGAATTATATAGTATAATAAATGATTATAAGTATATAAAATAAGATACTTGAATTAATGGTTATGTTTATTCTGCTTAAAACAAATTGTTCACCTCTCCTGGAATGGACAATTGAGCACGTTCTTCCTTTGGCCAACATAATCCCATAATATAGGGAACAGGAGCATCAAGGAAGTGATGGAGAGAAGCAGGCAGGATGGGCACATATACATGTTGCCATGTGAATGGAAACAGCAAGGCAACAATACACTCAGCAACAACCATTAATTTATCATAATCTGTAAAAAAAGTAACTAAGGTTATTTTTATATTCATAAATAGGCATCGCTTGTTAAAAGACAAATAAAAATATGATGTAGAACATATCATAATTTCATAGAGTAAAGTAGTTATAAAGATAAAATTAATCTAATTGATAATTTAAATCCCCTCATGCCCATACTTTTTCAACCGATAATGCCATTTAGCATATTTGAAAGGCATTATAATTATTTTTATGGTATGGTATAAAAACAAATGCTTAATTAATTGCATAGATTGATTCTTTAGAAGGTCAAAACCCACTAAGATATTTGAATAAAATTTCCTTTTAGTATAATGTGATAGAAAAGATTTTTATTCTATAATAAACAGACAAAATTTTAATTTGGCTAATTAAGGCATCTTTTTTTACTCTTTTAATTATTATAGATGAGAGAGAAACCCAAAAAATTACACAAATAGACATTGTGATTTGTTGTCGCTCAATGGTCATTTTGTGCATACTTTAGGCTAACTAGACTGGGACCTACTGTTTAATGTGGATTCCGAACCACTAACAAACATCCATGCCACTGCCAGGATTCAAACCCGAAGCCTGTGGTACCAACGGTCAGAGCACTAGCCAATTGGCCATCAGGTTGCATGGACAATAAACTGTTTAATGCATGTTATGTTATAATTTTCAAATCATAATATAGCTATCAAATCTGTGCACTACCCTAACTAAAAATATCTAATCATTCGTTTATGCAACAGATATATTCCAAAAGGTTATCAATAAAAGAAATTAAGTAAAAAGAACTACCTACTTTGCTATCAATAAATGCAAAAATATCCATTTCTGTGAGACTACCAGACTGTTTTATTAGAAAAAGAACATAATTTTATAATATGTCCAAACTTTTGTGAATTATGGACTTTTTATAGACTTTTGATTGGTTACATAAAATGAAAAAAAGATGCCCTAAAGAATTATTTTTCATATGATTAACTTGTATTACATTTTTGAATAAACAGATTTAGGTTTACAAGAAGCATAGTGAAAACAAAAGAAGCAAGCTTACCAGCAGAAAAAAAGTAATACTTGATTTTCTAAAAGAACACTAGTATACAGTAAAATAACATTATTAACACTAATGTTGAGAATAAAATTTGGTATGAATATTCGAAGAACGGAAGTTCACATGGACCTGAAAATGAAAAATATGTAATATAATGCATACTAATAATATACAACAATTTTAAATAAATATGCTATATATATTTATGAATTAAATTCAGAAAATTATTTGGAATATTTTTAAAAAGCAGTAACTTTATATTTAATCGCAGCATTTAATGCTAATGGGAAGAGTTTTAACTCCTTTTAGAATCAATATTAAAAATTTTTCACAAAGTAACACAACCACAAATTTCATTTCAAATGAAAAATTATGTAAAAAAAAAAAAAAAAAAAAATAAAATAATAATAATAATAAAAATAATAATAAATAACACAATTAAAAAATTGGTTTTAAAAATAAATCAAACTAGTTTAAAATATAGATCACACTTGAAAATTGTATTTAATATACTATAAATTTTATATTATTTCAGGAATATGCACAATAATAAAGCAGTTTTTAAATATCTACAAAGAAAAAAAGACATCAGATTAAAATTTTCAGATTTACTTATTTAAAAATTTATATATTTCACCCTCTTCCATGCAAGTAATACAGTCTTAAAAATTATGTAAAAAACCCTTACAGATTTCACAATTGTTTTCTAAAAATAAAAATGAAAATTTTCATTTTTAGGAGACTGTCGTAATTGAAATGTCACAATTCTACAAAAATTCTACTAATTGTACTTAAAAAAAAAAAAAAAAAAAATTTAGATTTGTCACAAAAGAGTGAATCCTTTTTTAGTTACTCCAGCTAGTATAAAAGAAAGTAAAATTGTACTTATCCTATATACATTATATGATAAAGATATATAAAAAAGTATTTTGAAAATGCTTACCAGGTCTTTGGCACAAAAACTTGTTGATTAAAACATGTAAATTTTAAACTTCGATTAAGAGGTGGCAGTGGTACTTCAAATAATATGTTGTAAACATATGATTCAAGCCTTTAAAGAAATAAATGATATAAATATACTCTAATTTAAAATAAAAATAAAACATTCTGGAATTTATTACTTACTAAGAAATTATACAATACAGTAAAATACTATAACACTCTTAATTAGTGACAATTAAAATTGATAAATAAATGGAATAAAAACAAATCTTATTGGTGCATTTCTTAATTTAAAAACTTTGATTAAATCAAATTCAGATTTAGCCAATATAATCCTTTTAACAGTTTGTAAAATAATTATAATAATATGAACAAATTTAATCTAAATGTAATTAAGGAAGGAATACTACATTTTTGCACTCTACATATTTAAAATATTAATTAAAAAATAAATGAATAAATATTAATAATAATAAATTAATAAAATGTTATAACTGATATCAATATTTTTAGTATGAATGCCTCCAAGCTAATATCTTTAGATAATATTTTTGTTTTATATTCAATTTATGCCTTTTAATATTTCAACTGATATACTGCAATCCAAGATTTTAAAGTATACATAAATATTGGGATGTTTAATCCTAAAAAATACAGTTAAATATACAACACTTTCTTTAGCTTAATATTGCTTTTCTCTACTTTTACATCACTTTAAGTAAACAATTATTTTAATTTTCTCATGCTAAGAAAAAGAATTTCTTTTATTAACATTTGTTTAAAACAAGATAGACATAATAATACCTAATAGTAGGTGGTTCTCTGGACATAACAACATTGTGAAGACCTTCTAGAAATTTACGACAAGCCACCACCACGGGTAACTGTGTGATAAGGCAAATGCATTTTGTGACATACAGGATATCCCTAGAGAGATCATACAGTGCTCCTGAGTGATTGTGGGACTGTCTATTGCTCAGCTTGAAGGAGCGCGGCAAGGATCGCGTGCTTCCCACATCTGAGATGCTATGAACACCAGGCACTTTGCTGCTGCTCAATTCAGTTAAATGCATGGCCTAAGAACAGTTGATGAAAAAACCTTCAGTTTTATAAACATGCCAATTAACTTTTCATTTTACTTCTAACTTGCATAGCAATATTATAATAAACTCTTATTTCAAAAATTTACTTAACTGTCCATTCTATTGCAAAATAAACACATTAAAAGGGATAAATCCTTCATGAAAAAAAAAAAATTTTTTTTACTAATTCCCAATATTTTAAAAACATTTTACAACCGGTTTCATAAAGTTTCTTAAAAATGGAAAAGAAAGATTATAATGAAGATTTATATCTGTAGAATGCAAAATCATCTATTAGCTTAAGCAAATATGTTAGGAATATGTCTTCTGTTGTCTAAATCAGAACCAATTTTTATCATTTATTCCACCACAAATGGAGCAACTGAATATATATATATATATATATATATAAGGCAACAATTTATTGTTGGAATTAAAATCTTGTAGGAGAGGTATAATCTATTTTTTTGCAACAACTTGCATCTCCTTTATTTAAACAAAATACACAAAAATATTTAATTACGAAAAGTTATTTTAAAACTTTTGATTGGGAAATAAGTTCTAAATTTTTGCTCAGAGTGGTGACTAACTGTAAACTTAAGGTCAGCAAACACAAAACATCC
Organism: Caerostris extrusa; assembly: GCA_021605095.1. Taxonomy (NCBI): domain Eukaryota; kingdom Metazoa; phylum Arthropoda; class Arachnida; order Araneae; family Araneidae; genus Caerostris; species Caerostris extrusa. The sequence goes on from BPLR01005938.1 coordinate 22,550, forward strand.
AGAATTTGTAACTATTTTTAAGCAATAGATTAGTTAGTAGGCAACTTGATCATAGATAGCCAAGAACTGCTTTAAAAGATCATTTTCTACCACTACCACTCAAAAGCAATTGAAAGAGACTGCATGGGTCAGCTCACACACTTGGGTGCCACAGAAACTCAAACATGTTTGCAGCACAAAAAAGGCCCACAAGATTGAACAGGAATAGGACATAAGTAATTAGTTTTTTCCACTATCGGTTTATGTCCCATTCCCTCCATCTTTTAAAGGGATCCATTTAATAGGGCAGTGATTCACAAACTTAACAGTCCTACTGTTCCCTTTTGAGACAAATCACTTAGTATTCTCCTCTGAAATTAACCTTCTTAAGGCAGAAAGTTCTTATCATAATTATGTTCTTTTATGTATATATCTGTCCACATTAACTGTTATGTAACTATCCATCCATTTCATGTCTACCTAAATGATTAAATATATGAAGGAAATGCAAATAAAAATATTTTGAACTACAGCGAGTATCTACGATAAAATGTAGGTATGTGCTTTTAGAGCTAAATTGCTGGTAAAATCTTAGAAATATCAATGAATAGTTTTTCTAAAATTTTTTATCCTCTTTTACGCTTTCATGATCCCTTATTCTTATTATTCCCTTCAAATGCACCTGAAGGTACAGTCACACCCTTTAATTGTTTCATTCCCACGGAGGGAATTAGTAGTTTAAATTGATGTTTGTCTTTATGGCTAATGCAGTCTGAACTATTTACTGATAAGTCCAGATGTAACTTAAATTGTGGACAAATGTTCAAATTTGCATATCTTTGAAGAAAGTTCTGTAATTGTCAGAAATCTCTAGAAAAGACGGAACTCTAAGAAAGGTTTTTAGAGGTGCATTTGATAATTTTTTTTTTCTTCTTTTTTTTGCAATGAGTGACAATGCTTACATAACTGTATCAGCATCTCCAGTGTTAGAATAGTTTGAAGTGAGAGATATCTCTTGAATGAATTGGTCAGTTTACTCATCAGCTTTGAATCAAACTGAACATCATATGAGATGCCTCAACCTTCAGAACTATAGCATTGTAAGTATCTTCCTAGATTCTCAATGAGCCAAAAAGTACATTTTCAAAATAGTGCTGTTATTTCACAAAGACTGGTCTTTACCTCAGTAAATTCTAAGAAGTCCGGTATAAAATTTCAAGGTATAAAGTTTGTGTTTTTGTCAAAGATGATCATACACCATATTAAAGAAAACCTATTGCAAAGCAAATGTTGGATCATCTAATCATCTTTAAAATTTCCATAAATTTGACTTAAGTTTCAATAAGTATTTTAAATAATGCTTGTATATAAATGTGTTGATAATACTTGTATATTTGTGTTTAACAAGTTTTCAATAAGTAACAACATAATTTTATATGTCAACATAGTTTGATGAGCTTTGTATTAAACAAAAATTGAAAAACACCAGAAATAAGGCAGTTTTAGCTTTCTCTTTCAAGTACAAAATGTAAATTAGTGTAACAGAATATTGTTAAATATGTCCTTTGAATCTTACCTGTAATGTGTGCATGGCATCACAGATTTTACGATCATTAACCTCCTCATAGAAAGTATAACACTGTCCATATGTGCGAGTTCCATCTTCTTTAGTAATAATGAATGAATGAAAGTAAGGGCTGCGTTTATGCTTCTGCGTACGGAATGTCAGTCCTTTTGGCAAGCAGAGCTGAAAATAATCATAAAAGGAATCCTTAAAAATTTAATATGAATAAAATCTATAAATAATTTAAAAATGAAACGCATAACTTTTTTTTCCTCAACAATATAACATTTAATATACAAACCATTCCAACAGCGCTTTTGTCAAATGGATTCCAGGGCACATTTTCAGGATAATGGGACAACACTTTTGACCTATATGGCCTGTCCAGTGGTGTACAATGCAAACTTTCCCTACAATAGTTTTTAACAGAAATGTTAAATGCATTTCCACTAAATGAACAATATTGGTACAAATATTTGATAAAAAAGAACAATGCACTATAACTAAATTAATAAAGTTGTGTAAATTTAAAAGTATACATTAAGCACAAGAAAATGCTCAAAAGCAATACTTTGACACATTTATATGTGACCATCCTTTATGATAATTCAAACAAGACAAAAATAAGATTTAGAAAGTCTGCTATTAGCTTTTTAGTGAAAAAGAAAAATATATTTAATAATAATTTTTTCAATAAGTATAATAACAATAATTTTTTCACCAATAAATACAAAAATTCAAAAACAATTTAAAAAAAAGTTATTTGGTGTTTTGAACTTCATTAAAATTGCGTAAAATATAATTTTTATAATGAGAATTTTTTAAAAATACAAAAACCTATGATAACTATATATTTTATTCAAAAGCTACTTTTGGTATTTGCGCATTAACTATGTGTCAGTGATTAATCGCTCACAATAATCTAAGCATGTATTAATAATGATAACATACAAATGTTTCACTTGAACCAACATTTGGGCAATATGGGGTACCGCTTGTTTATTTGGCAATTTTTTCCTTTGCAATTTTCACCACGATTCATCATACGCAAACAAAATGGTTGAGGCCGTATTTTTCACTGCCCTTTGGCAATTCCATTTGGTGTGGAAAGAAACCTGGCAAATCAAAACCCTCAAGTACAAAATCTCTGACATTATCATGAACAATAAACATTTCAGCAATGAAAATTTTCTGCTAAACACTTTTTGAGTAAAACAAAACTTGGCTGATATTCACCAATGGTAGCATTCAGTCATTGAAATACAGTTAATAAGCAAGTACCCTTTTTTTTTTTATCTAATTAATAATATTAATTTCTATCATTATTGAATAAACAAATGTCTTAATCATTCTCTTAGTTTTGTATTGACTAAAAAATATAATCCAAAATAAATATAGAAGAATAGTAAGAATAAATAATTAGAAGATAATGAATGCACAATTGCTTAAATACAACTTTTTATTTATTGATTTATGGTATTAATAACAAATTACAGTATAAACTGGATTAATAATTCATGAAGTTTTAAATTATAATTTATATATAAAAAAACACATTAAAGCAAAAAAAAAAAAAAAAAAAAAAAAAATCAAATTTTAAAATTAGGTTATTAATTAAAAGATATGTCATACTTCAGATAATTTGATGTTTCATTTTAAATTGTAAGGTTTAATGTTATCACACTCACATTCCACATTATATATTTTAATATGTGATACAATTACTGACAAGTTATGATTGATTAAAAAAATACAAGATTGGACAAATTTTAAAATAATCTTTCATAAAAAATAAATAAAGATAAAATCTTTTGAGGAAAACTATATACCATTTATATATAGTTATTGGATTTCATATTTGATATTAATGCTTTGATAGAGGATTTTTATTGGTAAATAAATAATTATCAGCAGAAAAATATCAGCTTAAAGATTCAGATAAAAACATAACAGATAAAAAACATTATTTTTTAGCATTATATATATAAAAAATAATGATAAATATGTATTGCATCTATTAATTAATAAAATTTTGGTTAAATATTCAAATATTTTTATTTTACAGAAAAGTTCAACATTGTTTATCAACAACATAATTTTTAAAAAACTTATTAGAAATATTTACATACTTATGAAATACATTTTCTTTATATATATTTTGCTTTAAATATACATTTTAAGGCATATGAAATATATGCCTTAAAATGTATTTTTAAAGCTAAACAGATTTTAGATAATATCAATTTAATTTAAAATCGTTCTCAATTTTTTTCATGTTATTACTTTGTAAAAAGCAAATACACATATCCAATAAATTTTTATAAGTTATATTGAAAAAAAATATAACACTGAATTTTATTCGAAATAATTAAATATACATTATCTTATCAATATAAATATTCATATTTTTTAAGTGTTATATGCCCATCATTTTTTTTATATTAATGGTGTGTATAGTGTTGTAAATATCAGAAAAATAGGGATTAACTCAGAAAAGTTGTAAAAATTTATTGGCCTATATTTTAAATATAATTCTCTTTCTTTAAAAAATAAGAAATTGGATTACCCGCAAGTTGATCCGGTTCTAACCCAGAACACAAATCAAGTCCACATATTACAAAAATAATCAGCTAATCTTTTGTCTGAATTTGATGATGGAGAATTCGACATGTTATTATTTAAATTATGCGTTTAACACGCATTTTGTTAACACGATGAAAATTTTAACCACAACACGGCAGTCGCCATCTTGTTTACATTCAAAGAAGGCTGTTAATGCGCATGTCAATCACCTCGGTGATTCCAGCTGTTTAGCGATCTGCATCGTATGTCAAATTTTAAGAATCTTAGGAATCTTATAATTGGGGAAAATAGGACAATATACGAAATTTTGAATGGATTCGAGATAGATCCAAAATTTAATGATAAATATCTTTAAAAAAATTTCCAAAAAAGTTGTCTTAAAAGAAAATGACAAATACCAAATTTTCATCAGAAATATTATCAAAATAAAATTACTCCTATATAATATAAAATTTATGATTGAAGAGACATGTTTTCATTTTATTTTATACTGACCCAAAATAAATAATTATCTGTGTTAAACTTGACTGCCACTGTGATGTAAGAATTGCTATTGAATGTAATTCAGTAAATAGAATTGAAATTAAGAAAAATAGGAAATTCCTTTTACGAAAGCATTCTTAATTAATTAATTTTTAATATTTAGCAGTTTGAACATAAAAGTTAAATTCTAATTCTAAAATGTACATGCCTAATTCAGTAGCTTCTTTAAAATCAATTACAAAAAAATAATTTTTATTAAAATATTTTTTACATAGAACATAAATATTGAACACTGATAATAACTGAACCTTAAAATTAGTAAAATTTTTTTATCTGCATTTTCAACAAAGTACCTAATACACCCACCCGTGGTTCTCAAAAATTTCGTTTATTTTTCTTTCTACAAGTGACGACGCGAAAAACCGAAACTTAGTTGTGAGACAGGAAACGATTCCTCTAACCTCTTTCTTGTCTGTCCCAGATTTAAACTGGATATAGCGACCTCTGAACTGTCACTGCTGATTTGTTTTGGTTTTGTTTACCACGTGTAGTGAGGAATTTCGTAAGATAAATCTGTCATTTCTTTTCGTGACCGATTATCTTTAATCTAGATTTGCTGTTAAAGTATAATTGCTATCTTTACAACAGTTAAAGGTATTAATTTCTTTTTTTTAAAAATGGCTGAGAAAATTGAAAGTTTAGAATCAATTTTGGAAAAACATATTCCAGAAGATGACCTTCATTACGTAAGAAGAGTCTTGTATGGAAAAGAATTGAGGTATATATATTTTATTTTAAGTGGTGTCTTTAAAATTTTTGTTGACTATTATCCTATTGTGGTGACTTTTTATTTTATATTATGTATCTAATAATAATAATAAATTTTTATGATTTATTTTTATAGTGTTTTAAGAAAATGACTGTTTTTCTTTATTATTAAAACGAAAAAAAAAAAAAAAAATTGTGTTTTAATCTACGTTTGTGTTTATTTGCATGAAGTATATGTATTTTAAGAATTGTTATGGTGAATTTTTGCCCAACCTGTCAAATGAAACCATTTTTTTTTTTTTTTTTTCTCTCGGTTTTTTTTTTTTTTTCTTTTTGAAATGAGGGTAAATGTAGTTAAGTTGATTTACGTCACTTTTAACTTTAAAATGAATTTTTAAATTCATATTTTATTGACTTCTGAATAATTTTTATAATGAATTAAATAATGAACGTTTTCAATTCTAACGAATAATGAGTATTTGCTGTTTTATATTTGAATTCTTTCTTTTAGGATGTAGATTTTTTTTCTAACATGGTATTAATTCTTAGTCTAAATTCTTTACATCATAATTTTCAATTTTTTTAAAATTTATGTTAAATACTTATTTTTTTTGTTGAATGTGCAGATTTTTAATGAGTTTAATGAATGTACATCAAACAAATTCAATTTGAAAAAGGTAAAATGTATTTACGGTATTTAATAAAGTTTTATTAATTAACCATCTTGAGGACATGTCTAAAAATTTGCTTCTTTTTTAAAAAAGCATTTGTATTTAATGTATGACATTTTTGTGTATGGTATTTTTATAGGCCCCTAGACTTAAGCGATGAAGCAAAATCAGCAGCTCTGGAAAGTAATATAGACCTTAAAGGATTTGCTTTTGAAGCAGAACCTGAAGACATTCGACCTCCTCGCCTTGTTAGAGTTGGTTTAGTACAAAATGCAATAGTAGCTCCAACCGATGCTCCTGTTTCTAAACAAAGAGAAGAACTCCACAATAGGATTAGGAAAATTGTTTCTATTGCTGCTCAGTGCAAAGTCAATATTATTTGTTTCCAAGAAGCATGGAGTGAGTCAGTGTTATATATTGTGTTTTAAATACTTTTATATATTAAAACATAGGGTAATTGCATATTAACTTTCACCATTTTTATATTAACAACATAAAATTTAAAGTTGGAAATTTTTTGTAACTGCATGTTTTTATATACAAGAAGGATTTAACAAATGGTTATATATACTAACATATAGGTGAAAACATTATGCTGGAGTGCTTTACTTAACAGAAAGTAAATTATGCAGTACAAGCCATTATTTTTCCAGTAAAAAATACAGGAAATATAGGATGGAATACAGCAATGCTGAGATGGGAACCATACACAGTATATGTGATAGCTGATGGAAATCAACAAGTAGCTGCTTGTTTGTATTCTAAAAGATCTAACAAGTTTTTACATGATATAAAGTATTTAGATGTTCATGGAGCACTTCAACCTTGCAGGTGCTCTATCTCCAGAGAATTTGAAGAAATAAATTTAAAAAAAAATGGTGTTGTTGATATTTTGATTGTTGAAATGTTCCAACTATCATGCAGAGAAAAAATATTTTCAGAGTCCTAGCACTCTTTTCATTTTCAAAGGATTCTGACAGTGACTACAAGGATTATTGACTGTGAATGGATTTTGCAACATAATTCTTAAAACACTGAATCACTTGGTCAAATTTTCCAGTATGTTTCATTCATTAAGAAAATTAAATTTTCACAAGACAATGTTATGAAACCTTATTACAAATATGAGAATCTCTTAAAGTACATTGGTACATGAGGTGTGATAAAGATGCTCAAATGTACATATATGAAAAGCATCACCAGATTTCCAAATGTACATTTATGAAAAAGCATCTCCACCACATATAAAAAGCATCACCAGATTTCCAAATGTACATTTTTGAAAAAGCATCTCCACCACATATAAAAAGCATCACCAAATTTCCTGAATAGCTTTCTACCTTTATGACTTTATCTCTGCGTTATGGGATTTTTACGCTACGTTTTTATAATGTATGATTTTCCTGTATCTTTTCAACAATGCACGTGATTTCAGCTGGATGGAGCATCCCTCTCCTTTAGCTACTTCAAGAACATTTGAATCACACTTTTCCTGCACGATGGATCTTCATCCTTCTGTCTGGCCATTACTATCTCCCCGCTGCTCCACCATCTCTCATTGCTGTGGGGATACCTTAAAATATGTACGAGTCTCCAGTTTTCTCTAATGAGAATCTTGTAAAAATTATTGAATAAACGAATTGTGCCTGTGACAACCTTAGAATGTTTCAATGCATTCTCAACTGCAAAGCTTGTATTGATGAGAATGACAGCAACTCTGAACACTTTCTGTAGCATTATGCACACATTGTTGGATGAATCTGTTATAATAAATATCATATCTGCATTCCATTATTTTATATTCTTCCTTTATGGCTAATACATTAATGTAGCATTTTTGTTTTATGTTCCAATTTAAAATTGGTTTCTTTTAATATGCCTGACCTGCCTTCAAAGTTTGTTGGAAGCCTTTCAAAACACTATGCATAAATTCATATAATATAGAATGCATATAGAATCTTATCATCAATTGCTGAAAATTATCATTTCTGGTAGACAATATATCAGCTTGTTAAAAATTTGATTCAGCACTATTAGAATTTTATTTGTTCTGATTGAAATTTTACAAATACTGCTATGATTGCTTTTTAGTATAGTTGTATTTTTAGTATAATTTCTGATTTTACTATTGTAAATATTTAATTATGCAAATTGATTTAGCATTTTCTTTATGTGGAAAAATTTAAGTATTCCATAAATAATGCCAAATTTATTTCTTAATACGTTTTCAGCTATGCCATTTGCTTTTTGTACAAGAGAAAAATCTCCCTGGTGTGAATTTGCAGAGAGTGCCGAAGATGGTCCAACTACTAAACTTTGTGAAGAGGCAAGATTTTAATTTGTTTTTGAAAATAATAATAATGTAATATTCCGATAAATTATTAAATAAGTATTAAAAATAAAATATTAATTAAGTTTAATAATATTTAATTTTATATTCCAAATTAAATTTATCTTAAGCTACAATATTCTGTCACTAATAGAGAAAATATTTTGTTTAATAATTTAATAATTATTGTTCATAACATTTTACATTTCTGAAAACATATTACATGATATATTTCAGTTACTCATTATTTTAAGTTTTTACTTAATTGCTTAACAAACTTAGAATTAAAATATTTTCATTCAGTTTCTTTGATTTATTATTTTTCTGAAATAGATTGCTTTTTTACCCATATGTAATAGTTATGTAAACTATTTGAAAATTAAATAATAGCATTAAAATTCAAAATTTTAATTTATGTAATGTATTTGTTATATTTTTTAATGGATAAATGATATAGCATATTTTAAAAATACATATGAGATATTTGTATTAATATATTCATATATATGTAGGTATGCATATAAATTTTTAATTTCAATGTGTTATATATTTTTTTGTGTATTAGCTTGCTATAAAGCACAATATGGTTATTATTTCCCCTATTCTTGAAAGAGATGAGGCACATGGGGATGTACTGTGGAACACTGCTGTTGTGATATCAAATTCTGGCACATTTATGGGGAAAACTCGCAAAAATCATATCCCTCGTGTTGGAGATTTCAATGAGGTAAAAAAAAAAAAAAAAAAAAAAAAAAGATGTTTATCTAGTTTAAAATTGTAGTAAAAACTAATATCATTATATTAATTTTACTTTCTATTTAGTCTACTTATTATATGGAAAGTGAATTGGGCCATCCTGTATTCCAAACATGCTGGGGTAAGTACTTAATTAATTAGGTAAAGTATTTATGGCGAAAAAGATTTGAAAAACATTCATTTGACATTTAGATTTGAAAAACATTAATTATTAAAACATGTCAAAATAAAACAAATTCTAAAATTTTTATAAATGAATATATAATCTAGAACTTGCCTCAAGCACAAGGCTGTCTGATAAGTCTGTAGCCTGAAAAAGTATTTTTATTTTTCAACCTTTTATAACATTTTTCAATTGTGGTAGATCATTGATTTTTTTGTTGTCACTTAAAGCATGTGGAACCCATTCTCCACACTTTTGAACCTTACACATTGAGTGAAATTGCTTCCTTATAGCAATGTGGGAGCATTAAATTTCCTCTGCCAGTTCCCTTGTCGTTTGATGTGAATATTCGTGCAAAAGTTGGTTTAATTGCTCTCCATTGAACTCAACTGGTTACGGTCAGAACAAGATGCTTCTTTGAGGGCAAAATTTACATTTTTGAACTTGGCATTCTTACCACAAGTGGTTCTTTCAGCTGTGGCACCTTCTTTAGTACACAGCACAAATATCGCAAAGCAGCTTTGCAGCCTTAGAACCTTGATTTAAAGCAATAAGAAAGAGGTGTCAAAAATGCTAATTTTTTCAACTTGACATTCCATTTTAATGATCTGAAAATTCACATAAATTAACTTGACCAAAAAAAAACAAAAAAAAAACACAGATTCCGGTAGAACAAAACATGCTCTTTCGAATGATTTAAATCATGCCAAAATATTTAATGACATGCAGAATGTTAAAATTTATAAAAATGGCGGGATCTTAGTTGCCGATCCAATAATACATATTTGATCAATTAATATTTTGTTCTGAGATTATAATTAATATTGAATTACTAAGGGCTGTTCATCTAATTATCAAATTTTAAAAAATAGTGTACCTTTTTCTGTTTAGAAGTAAGCATATTTTAGCGTAATAATTTTTAAACTGTTTATTTTGCATTTACTTTTAAAAAATATTAAAAAAGAAATAGATAAAATATTTGTTATTGTTTCAAGTGTAACAATTTGTATTCATACTGAAAAGCTAATTTGTTTCATATATTTATTAAGAATCATATAATAACACGAATTGACCAAAGTTATTGCTGCTGTATTAAAAAGAAATTCTCTTAACATTAAAAATTTTTTATTCTATTTATTGCTCATATTAAAATTGCAGAGTAAAACATCAAAACTTCAATATCATTTAAAGATGAAAATAGTGGCATTAGAAGAGAAAATCTGAGAACCACTATTTTTTAAAATAAATTGGCTTAAAACATTTTATGACCCTTTATAATTTATGTAACTTTATCAAAATTTGTATATTTAGGAAATGAGAGATTGTTTTATATAAAATGAATTATTATTTTGAAAATTCTTACATAATAGCTATTTTTTTTTTTTAGTGCTTTTTAACATGCCTATTATAATAAATTTGACATTTGATTGAGTAAAAGATATTTTTAGAGAAAGTAAAATAAGTGAAAAGACAAATAGATAAAATAAAAATAAATGAAGAGAAAAAGTATCTTGCCATTTTTTACTTTAAAGTGCATTGTTCCTTTTAAACAGATATATATATCTGTATTCAGGAATGTTGGGAAAAATGTCAGAATTTTTATAATTAACGATTAAATAATCTTTTATAATTTTTTTTTGTGGGGAGGGGGATTTTCAATATTAACATTTTCTCTTGGTGTTCCTATGTACTGCATATATAAATTTTGCTTCATCTTTAATTATAGGAAAAATTGCTGTAAATATATGTTACGGCAGGCATCACCCTCAAAACTGGATGATGTATGGAATTAATGGAGCTGAAATTGTGTTTAATCCTTCAGCTACTGTTGGAGATTTAAGGTAGCAACTTTAAATGAATTGATTTTTTACTTAGTGAGTTTCTTCTGGCATGTGTGTGTGTGTTTATTTTTCAAAATTGGTAAATTAATTAAGCATTTAAAAACTGAGATATAGGAAATCTTTATATCATTCTGCAGTTAAATGAATTTAAATGTGCGAAAACATATATAGCATAAAATGTTTTTGTTATATGAAACCAAGAATTAATATGAAAAAAGAAGCAAAATTCTAAAAGTTAATAAGTGAAAATTTTTTGTTTACAAAATCAAAAAATATATTTATCAAAATAGTGGTTTATTATTAAATAATGTGTTTTTTCCCCCTTTCCATTACTATAGATCATCATAAATTTTGAATAATTTAAAATACAATGCAAAATGGAAATTAGATTTGTTATTTTCTTATTTCTGACAAACATCTTTCAGTTACTAAATAATTTACAAAAAGAAATATTTGACATTTTTTTAAAGATTTTATAATAATGCATGCCCTTAAAAAATTTACTGCAAATAAGTTTAAAAGAAAATGAGTTCTTTAAATATGCTCATTGCCATAAAAATTAGCTAATCAAGAAGGTATTTTCTGAATTGATTGTAGTTTTATATGTGTGTTTCTATTGATAATATAATTAAATTATTATAAAATGAAAACAAAAGGATTATTATTTCAAGAAAATTTACTAAGAAATACAAGGGTCTAGTACCTTCTTAGGATCACCTTCTAATTGAATCCACATTTCAATACATCAGATATTTACATACATTTTTTATGACATTTGCAATGTCTCATTCCATTACTGTAAATGTGCTTCCAGTTTCACCAACTTGTTGACTCAAATTATTCCAAATATTTTTGATCAACAACAAATTTCGGGATAGGTTTGGCCAACAAAGTGTGTCAATATCAAGGAAACAATCCTATTGCATCCCTTCATTGTGATTGAATGTTTTTTGTTGAAAAATGCTACATGACCATGGCTGTGCCTCCTCAAACAGTAGGCAACATTGATCATCAACAACTTCCTCAAACAGTATTTTTAACTGTACATGACGTTTTTCTCTTCTACTGTAGTTTATCTGCCAAGTGATGCACCATCCCAAACAGAAGTGATGGTGCAGTGATCGGCATCAAGTGCCATAATAACAAGGGTTTGCATTTATTGATAATAAGTAACACTAGGCTTCTTGCAATGATATGTACAGATTCAGGGTCTATAATGATTTTCTGTCATGCTTGTAGTGAGATGAAGTCAGCTGAGCTATATGGGTGCTTGTCGAACAATGAGTTGTCTGCCCGATTTTGGGTGTCCCACGCCAGGTGTGGCATATGAATTAACTGTTGTTCACTTCCAACATTTGCAGTTTCATTATGAGTCTGATGAAAGAAGCATGTGGCCAAGTTGATTACCCATCCACTATCATCATAATTCTTCCCCTCTCAAACCATGACAGCTGCTGATATTTGCTTTCACAACTAGCATAAGGTCATCTCTAATAATAAAGCATCCCACTGCAGCAGGTAAACTGCATACAAAGTGCCCCATCATGACTATTAATGGACTAGGATAGAAGCACATCAATACCCTCTACTGGTCTTATGAAATATGCAATCATGTTGCAAGTTTTATAATTTACTTGTTTGTTTGACTTAAACCTTTTTAGGGGGTAATAATTTATTGTTAGCTAATTTAAACTGCAACAATTAATTTTAACAACTCATTTCTCTATTTTTATTCCAATGAAATGGATGCAAAATTTTAAACAAACTCTGCAAGAACAATTCTTACAAGATATACATGCTAAAATGAAAATTGTTCTCCTATTTTAGAATTATATTATAGAATAAAACTGCCATTTTGTGTTATCTTTCAAAGTGCTTGTCAAAGTTAAAATATATTTTATCCTTCTTTTTTATTTACAGTGAACCAATGTGGCCAATTGAAGCAAGATGTGCTGCTATAGCTAATAATTATTTCACTTGTGCTATTAACAGAGTAGGAACAGTAAGTTCAATTATGTGTTTTTTTCTTTTTCTTTTTGAATTAAATGATTTAAGTATATTTTATACAATTTTAATTATTTTGTATGAAAATTTTTGTTTGATTCAAAAATATGAAATCAATTCCCAGTTTATAAAATTTAAAAATTACTTTTTTATACAGATTTAATGTATATATATATTCATTAATATGGCTTATTTTTCATCAGATAAATGTTAAATCTGGTCTGATGTAGTTAAATTCAATTTTTTTTAATAAACATTTTAATTGCTATGGAAATTATGTATATTTAAACTATAATGGTTTTATAAGTGGTAATCTTATAAAAAATGTACAAACATGACTTTTTTTTTTTGCATAGACTGGCAATGGAGAGTTTTTAATGTGTTTTTCTTAATGAAGTCATTTTTTCTCACCTTTAGGAAACATTTCCTAATGAATTTACATCTGGTGATAAAAGAATGGTATACTGTTTTGTTTTTTCCCCTCTTTTAAATGTTCAGTATTATGTAAATAAAATTCTAGAAAAATTAATTTATATTGTTTCTTGTTATAGCACATAAAGACTTTGGACATTTTTATGGTAAGTCTTATGTTATGAAACTTTATGTTATGCTACAAGTCTGTTTTTTTATAAAATGTTGTAAATATATATCTTCCCAAATTCTCTTAAACTTAAATTGTATTCTAAAAGTTTGCATTGTTTTACTTTTTCCCTCATGTTTTTAACTAAAAAAATTTTAGACATAAAAGTTATTACTTTATAATGAATCTGAATGATTATTAATAAAATTAAATTATGTTGATGATGAAACAAATATGGTCTAATGTAATAATAATGGAACAATAGTAGAATTAAGCAAAATGATAAAAATGTTTTGTTTCAGAGCCTCCATCATGAGCTTAATTTTTAAATTTCTTGATTTTCATAGTTTGTTTTAATAATATTTATATTTTTATTTAGCATAGTTAAAAACATGCACATGAAATAATACATTGTATGATATATTTAGCATGTTATAATTATTAGGAAAAAATATTTAAAAAAATCAATAGATTAGTTAAACAAGCAACATACAAGTTATTATGTCTTTTTTCTCATTTTTATATGCTTTGTAAGAAAATAAGATGCTCATGCATTCTGAAGATGAGATTGTTTGATTAAATTGTTTATTAAATAAATCTAATTTCTGTTCCAATGTGATTAAAATTTATCTGACTTGTAATTTAAAAACTATACAATTTAATTATATTGTTGGAATTATCAATATTTTCAATAATTAAAAATTGTATTTAAAAATGCTTTTCTTTTCCGAAGTTTAATTTTTGTGAATTAAATTATTCAGTTATTTAACCCCCCAACTTGTTAGTTACTAATAGTATTCAAATAAATTCATTCGAGAAGGTTCCAGTTATTTGCTGGTCCAGATGGAAGCAGAAACTCCTGTGGCATTGTAGCTTATTGAAAGTCCCCATCTTTAGGCAGCGTCTTATAAAAAAAATTTGAGTTTATATTTTGAATGATGCTTTTTTTAAAATATATGCTTTGTAGATTTTTCAGGGCTTATCGCGACTGGAGGATGGATTATTGGTGGCTGAAATGGATTTAAATTTAAACAGACAAATGAAAGATAAATGGGGATTTAAGGTAAATTATTATTCATTTTAATATATATTTTTATAATTTATATCAGCAGATTATTTTGTGCATTTTTAGACTAGCTTTCTTTTAACTGAAATTATATATAACCAAATGCTTATTGCAGTGTGGCCATATCTGGGCACCTTATGCCATAAATTAACACCACCTACTCACTTTTCTGATCTTATATAATTTATTGTCAAATCATAATTTTGAGTAGGCTCTTATTAATATTTCTAATTCATAATTTCTTTTTTTTTTTTTAATATGCTTATTTTTTTTTTATTTAGTTAATTTAAGGCAATATTCAGATTTAAATGAACATATTTTAATGTTTGAGTTTTTGTTTCATTATTTTATATTTAAGGTCTTCCAATATAGAATGTTTTTGCATTTGCCAACTGATTAAAACAATATTCAAAATTGTTAAGCATTATGTTTATGCACATTTCACTCAGCATTTATTATTTTCCCTATGGATTTATCTTTTGTTCATCATTTCTTACAATGAATTAATTAATGACTTATTAATATGAATTAAATTATATGTATAGTGTTAAATACAGTAGTATCTTTCAATTCCATCATTCAGGGTCTCAATCATGCTGGATTATTGAATGCCAATAAAGTTTTAATGAGATATCAAAGATAAAGCACTTGATAAAAATTTAAACAATTCAAACATGTACATATTTAATGTGCTTAAGCACATCCTGAGCCCATATACATTATATAAATATCTATCAAAATATATATTCCAACAACTATGAAATTTAAAAAATGCAAACAGGATTGTTTGCCATCTAGTGGTGAAATCAACCAATTGTATACAAAAAAGAAAAGAAATTAGAAGGCAAAGGCTGAAATGTGTTAAAAATTATTGAATGATGTATTTAAGAAGAGGTTACTGTTATGATTTTATTATCTTCAATTAAATAAGACCACCATTAGAAGGAGACAAATGTACCAACTTCATAAATAAAACTTTAGCAGAATATTTCTTTCAGATGACTCAGAGACTAAATCTATATTCAGATTCTCTCTATTGGGCTGTTCAGCCAGACTATGTGCCATTCGTCTATACTGAACCACTGCCTGCTAATCCACCAGCACAATGAATGTTTGATATATGAATTGTTTTCCTTAGATAAAAGGCTCATTTTAAATCTTTCTTATAATATGCATATTAATTATTGAATAAATTTAATTTTTTAAATCTTTTATTTTATTTACATAATTAAATGTGATCATTGTTTTTAATAAATATTTTTTATATTAATTTTATTTGAATTTGTATTATCAAATTTTTGTTTTTATTAGTTGAATAAATTACTTATATTGATATTAATGTTTTGTTTGTTTTAATTGTTCTCTTCTTGCTGTCAAAATATCATTGGCCTTCCTTTATCAATTTTCCTATATTTGGATGATCAAATATGAATAATTAGTTTCTTGTTGAATCTGTTTTTTCGAAAAAAAAATTCTAATAAATTGAATCTATTTGTCCAATGTGTTTCAGAAGTATGTTAATTTATAAAGAAAGTAATTTCTATGATTAAGTTTTAAATGAGATATTAAGAATTTTAAAACAACCTTAAATATAATATTGCACTGACTTAATTTGAAAGTATGGATTGGTAAATATCCATTACTTGTGAAGGAGCTAGTTTGTGGTTATGTGCAGCAAAGTTGTTTAAAAAAAAAAGTAATGTGGAATTTCTTAACTAGTTTTAATTATTAAAATTTCTCCTAAATGATCTCTATGACACTGCTCATTTTGAATCCATCCTATTTTGCCGCTTGCCACGATTGATAAGACTTTAGTTTCTTCAGTTACAATTCTTTACAGTGATGATTCTTACCTTGAATTGAGCTTTGTTTACCAATGAGTAATGTCTAGAGATATCCATGATGTTGTGTGATATTAACTTCAATGGCCTGCACCACATAAACCGACATTTGGAAGTTATAGTCCAAGAGGGCATTTCATGAGATAGCTGAACCCCTTTGGTACAACATGAAAGTATGTCAACTATATTCCAGCCTCTGTGTTCTTTATTTTCATGGCACCCAGGTTTATGTTAGAAGATTATGGTTAGTAATCCATGGTAATCATTTTTTACTGATTGTATGTTTGTCATACTCTTTCCCAATGGTATACATTTGAGATGTGATGAGAAGACATCTATTGCCATTAGACAATAAATTAGGCTATTAGTTGGAGAGTTTAAAAAAGTCTATTTTAAACTCTGTATTAAATGTTATAGTATGCAAAATTGCATTAAGGATGTAGGTTTAACTGCTCTCTGTAGTTTTCAGACAAGCTTTAACTCTTTGAAGCATCACATCACCTGTAGTATATAGACAGACATGTTACACTATCTATAGTAACACAATACATATACAAATTGACAAAGATTGCCCACAGGCCACACATGTATAATTTAATGTTTTTTTTTAATAAATCTAATAGTGTATATATTTTAAGCTCTAAACAGAAAAAAAGTTATTTGAATTTAGGATTTCATTGTCATTCTGTGACTGGCATCATGCCATGCCCTAAGCACCACTTCTAAAAAGATTGCAAAGACGAATTCCCACCATGTATGGTCGACAACAAGAACAAAAAACCCCGCTAGATATTCACGTAACTAGTGTTGTTGGGAATGGCTAGAAGGAAATTAATTTATGGTGCAATGTAGTTGATTAACAAATTTATCTAAGTAAGTTTGCTTCTGCTTTCTCTTGAAGATTTTTTTTTTTTAAACAAGTGATATTTTCTTGAATGATCAATGCTTTAACGGTCTGTTTGGGTATTGTTGGGGTGGTACTTCAGTGCAAAAGGGAAAGATCTTAATGCAAGCGAGTCTTAAAATCCAAACAAGACATATATCAATTTGATTATTCTTAAACAAATATATACCGAACTACTGTGATACTGCATACCAATATCACTGTATGTCATATTGATACCAATTTCTAGGAATACAATTCATAAAGATTTTTACAAGGAAGATTTATTCACATAAATTTACAAGTAAGTTATTTACAATCAACCACAATAATACATATGTACATTAATTGGATTAAAAAAACTTATTGTTTAATAAAATATTCACAAAATATAGCATTGCAAAACTAATTTCTTCAAAATTGTATTTTCTCAAATTGTTTAATTTATTGAACTTGATTATAAATTTCAGTTGAGCCAAAATTAAAATAGAATGACAATTTAATTATTCTTTTTAGAATTAAACCAAAATGACAATGATTCATTTTAAATTGAGGTCCACTGTTTAGATACAAATTATATTTTGTTAATTATAGCTGAGTTTTTACATCAATTACTATTTAAGAGAAATATTCATGAACTGTTTCTTTGGTATTGACATAAATCTGAATTTCTTTGGATTGTAGATGTCTATAAACTAAATACAAATTTGTTTAGTCAGAATTATGTTTCCTAGTTTTAAAAAGTTATCAGAATAAAAAAGCTATTGCTGAGTGATTATTTATAAGAATCTTGTATCAATTTGATTTTTGTCGTATTCGAGCTGTGCATTTGGCTGTAAGAAACCAAAATTAACGTTTAGGAAAACAAGAGACTGAAAAGCTTTCTGAATGTGAACACAAATGCAAGCATATATTTTACTGATGATCTGCAAAAATTGACAGATATGAGTTGCAATTTTCTTAAACTTAACAACCAAGTCTATGTTCTTTTAATAAATAAAATAATCTTACTTTCTTTTGTTGAATCTAATTTAACGCGTTATTATTAACTCAATTAAATTTAAATCTTCATCGGAATCATAAAAAATTTTGATGTCTAGTCTAATATTTCATTACAATGTGTTCATGAATCTTTAGCTTATTGATTTGACTAGTTTCAAATGTCTAGCAAAAGTCTACTTGATGCAAAATTGTACGATTTTCACATGTATGTATTCATGCTCTTTAATACAATACAGTCAATCTCGTTATTAATGTAATAATTTACAACATTACCGAAACTGTCTAATATAAACCTATAAATGAAGGATAAAATCTCATCTGGCAAGCTAGCATACAGCTGCGGTCGTATTTTACATAGCACCCATTTAAAGAGTTTTTTGGTGTTTACATATTAAATTTCCTCCTTTATTGGCGTCATTAGCGTTTTTAATGATAAATACCATGAGCAAAATGCAACGGATTGCTATTAAAACGATAGGTATTGTTATAAATTAAAAAAAAACTTAACAAAAGGTACAAATGATGTCTCTGAAAAGTCCAAACCTTCAAAATCTTTGTGAACAGAAGCTTCCTGATTTCTTCCTGGAAAAGAAACGGGTTTGGCCTGATGTCGGCAACATAAAGTCAAGTGAGAGTTAATATGCAAGTACATTTTTACGCCATAAATAAAATAGTATTTCTCAGTGAAGAACACAGTCCAGATTGTTGGAGAAGGCCGCCTTCCTTCTCACTTTCTTCCATTCTGTCCACCTTGGCACGCAGTTCAGCATAGGATCACCCAGTCTCCATGTGCCGAAGAAAACAAAATCGCCATGTCCCAATTTGGTGTCACACTGCAGTGGGCGATGCACCACACCCGTCAGGACCGTCTCGTTGCGACTTGTCCTGATGGGCCGCGAGAAAACCCTAGGTTCTGAATCGCGCAGGATCTCACGGCCAGATATTGTCATCTCAGTTCTCTGCAAGTCCTCGTTGTGGTTCAGAGAAAGGACGGTGCCACGGGCAACTGGAATAAATGAATTTTGTTAATCGAATTATGCAACAATTTATTAGTAAAATATAAATGTTAGCATGCACATATCCCTGGATTTCCTTATTGATACGAAAAATAGGTATTAGATTCAACAGTGTCCGACTCGTGGCTCAGTGGCAATGTGCGCCACTGGTGAGTATTAAGGATGAGGTTCAATCAGCTGGTGACTTTGTTGCAGATAAAAAAAAACGAGGAGAATCGTTCGCCGCGTTTGTTTATTCGTTCGTTCGTTTTGTCACTCTACGATCATTTTGTACACGCAAGAGCTAAACAAACCGGAACCTACGGTTTAAAGTGGATTCAACCACTAAACCTAACCACATAACCATTTATGCCACCGCCAGGATTCGAATATGAAGTCTGTGGTATCAAAGACCAGAGTCGAGTGCGTTCGTAATATTCAGCATCTCGCCTTGTTAGTCGACTGCCTGGTGGAAGATTTCCTGGGTTTTTTTTTTCCCATACGATACGAAAATGCGTGATAGTTCACCCTAAAATTCCTCTCTTAAGGCTCTGCCTTTCTTTTCAATGATTTAGAGCCTTCATCACAACAGAAGCTGCCCCTTTCCCTCCATCCATGGGTAGTCTACTCATGGGATGTGTGCCCTGCACTGCATGACACCGAGGATTAAACAATAGATTCTACAATACCAAAAGGTACAACGGTGTGCATGTTAAGCCAAGTCTAAATTGGGAACATTCTTCCGAATGCTTGTGTGTCCCTGGGCGTTGTAGTTTGAACGGGAAGAATCTCTTATATCTTACCATTAAATCTACAGCCATCTTACAGTAAGCCGTAAATCATTAAAAACGTGACCAAATGCCGGCATCTGTAACCGAAAATTTGTTTCACTGATCCTGCCAAATGTTTTCTCATGCTTTAATTATTTTTTTATTTTATTTATTAAATTTTTTTTTTTTCCCCCTTCCCGTCTATCCCGAGATGAATTGTTTTGAGAGAATTCGTGAGCGATGCTAGCATCTTACGCATTCAAATGGAGATGGTAATCACTAGAAACCTCCTTCCATCCAGTCTCTTTTCGGTAGGTAGAACATTTGATGCGTGATCAAAAACTGACTCTACGCCGAATGCATATTATTTTTTGGAAAGTTGGTAAACATTTTACATGTGTTGCGTTTTAGTGTCAATCTGAAACAAATCGATTTAGACAACGCGCGCGTACAATTTTTATTGGGTATATTATATAGTGGGGCTGACGGCCGAGTGACTAGCGTTCTGGTTCAACTCCAGGTGGTGCCAACGTGGGGCTGTCACACTGATTATGATGATGATATTATAAAGTTATATCTACGCTTGAATGTGCAAGTTTTGAGCGCTGCCCACGAATGCTCTTCAATCCGGTTTATTTCAATATGAATGAAAAACACGACACATTTGAAAACTTTTGACATCTTTCGAGGGCATCTTAGCCAGGATCGGTTTTTGGTCAAAGGATTTAAGACCTTTCCATATAGGATTGGAAAGGGGATTTTGTTTTTTGGGTTCAAAGTGCAACGCACAGGTACAGACGAACATTAGGGAGATTATTATTATTATTTTCTTTTTCAAATCTGTATGTGGCTAAAAAAAAAAAAAGAGAAATATACGACATCTTGCAGTTTCTTCTAAGGCCTTGTATATGCGTTCTCTTTAGAAAGTACCCTCTTAGGCAATTAAATAATAGAAAAAAAAATTGCTAAAGTTCATATCAGTCAACAAATTCAAACTTTTCTATTTATGAGGATCTGAGATGTTCTTTCCTTTAATATAATGTTATTTAACTGGATATTTCTGATTGTTAAAGCATTGGCCTATTTTATCAACATAGCTATTGACAATTTCAATAAGGTGTTCTTTGAACGTTGCTGCATACAAGCGTTTTTTAAAGATGTTTGGACCTATATTTTTAAGTACCTTATAATATAAGCAATTCCTATTTTTCAATGAATGCATTTTTTCCCCCTTCAAGTATTAACCATTATTGTTAATAAAGCAAGAATTTTCAATTATGCGGTTTCTTTGGTGAAAAACCAAAAGTAGTGGTGTGGTAAAGTTATAATGAATGCAAGAGTAAACTGCAAAATGGAAAAAACTACTTACCAAAATCACTTGAACAGAAAGCATAAATTAGTTCTTTAGTTGAACATGGACTACATTCTACAAATGATAAAAGCATTAATTAGAAAACTGGTATCCCTACATTTTAAGCATGAAGTTTCACAATGCATTTGTTGATAATATATAAATAGTTATTAGTATTTTTCAGTAATTAATGGATTACAATGTCTCGGCTTATACTAGATCTATAACGGCTTCAAGAAGAGGGCCACTTTCAGGTTCATGGAAACACTAATTTTTTATTTTAAATCATAATAATCACACACACACACACATACACCTCTGGGTTATTATACTATTTACGAAGAAATGAAAAATAACTTTGATTCACTTCCAAGATCGAAGGTTCCCGAGCCTACGACGAATCTAATGCACCCGACCCCGTACGGCAGATCACCTTTAATTTTCCCACGGCCTGATATACAAAACCACAAGTGGTTCACTTTGCAAACAGACAATCTCCCCCTTGTTTAGTCATTTTGCAGAAAAATAGAAAAGAGTGGGGTTAGCCTTCCCTCCTTTCCTGCGGAGTGGACACTTCCTCAGCCCACGGTTTATCACCAGTCACCCTGCAGCAACTCGTGATGTGAAGGTCGAACATAAAACCGCTAATTTCATGATGTATCATTATCCATGATACTAATTATTTGCTGTCAGATTTGAATGATAGGTTACTATTATGCACTTGATGAAGAATATACATTCCTTTTTCCCTGGGATAAGAAACAGCAACACAAATCCGGGACGGTTACCTAAAAGTTCTTTCGAAAGGCAATATCCTCCCTTCATCCAAAGCCGATGGATGAGGGGAAAATAGTGCCTTTCGGAATACTAATAATGGTATATATGGTAAGAATGATATATTTAAGAATATGAGGCCCACTGATTTTAAACAAAAACTAAAATGATGAAATTAAAAATTTTCGTACGAGTAAAGTGTGTCAAAAAGATGGATATGAGATACAAGTATATTTGAGATAAGGGATATTTGGGATCCGTTAAAGGGTTATAATATGAAAATTGTTCTTGGTGATGTTTTACTAACCTGAATGCGGTTTTTGCCGCATGGGCCTTAGGTCATAGATGAATTCGAACACCTCTTTCTGGAGCGAAGCGTCGGGAGAGTAGGACTCCAGGAAAAGTGTCACTTGGTCTTCGACTGAGCTGAAGCAACGCTGGGCTCTGGCCACCAAGCCGTAGCTGTGTCTGTGGAGGAGGTGCAGCCTCTCCCTTCCCTCCAGGTACAGGCTGACACCGGAGGAGGGGACGGTCACTCGAAGGCAGCCCTCGCAGTCCTTGGGGTAGCCGCCCGCTCGCAGCACCACTCGAACAGCTCCTCTAGGGTACTCCCAGCGCACTCTACCTGCCGTGCATCGCAGGTACACGGTGTGGATTCCAGTACTCGAGGTGTCTTCCAGGCCACTATTTGTGTAAAGAATAAATTGAATTCAAAACTATGTTTTCAAAATACTGAATTACAAGGGATATAAAAAAAAAAAAATAATGAAACGTTATACATGCAACCTTTTGTGGAAAAAAATAAAATAATATTATTGCTTGATACCGTGATTTGGTTTGGTTTGTCACTACGGTCATTTTGTGCTCACTTTAGGCTAATTAGACCGGGACCTGCAGTTCAACGGGGATTTTGAGCCACTCACAAACATCCATGCCCCCGTCAGGATTATAACCTGAAGCCTGTGGTACCAAACGTCAGCCAATTGACCATCAAGCCGCGTTGATATGATGGAGACCAACTCCAGGAAATGTTCAAAACGCAATGGTTTTTGAAAGCGAGAAGCTTTAATACTCATCTCCTTTTTTTTCTGACTTAATTAATGTGTTTCAATATTTAAATGAAGAATAATCTTGCAAGAAATGAGAGCACTACATTGTATGAACTTATTTATTGTTTTTTTACTACAAAAATTGGTATTGTAAAAGTTTAAGGACATTGAATAGTCAATCGGGGCCTAGTGACCGAATAACTAGCGCTCAGGTGGTCGGCTTCTGGTCCGAGTCCCGGTTGGGCCCTGATTGTTTGTAGTGGTTCGGAATCCTAGTCCTGGTCTAGTATGACTGTAATGCGTTGGGCGTAGGACTGACAACCCTACCCAGTAAAAAGACAACATCTCTCAGACGGCTTTGGCCCACCATGGAGCTGTTGCATCAATGATGATGATGCTGTTGATGATGATGAGGAATAGTTCGTGGGTGAATTAGGTTCGTGGTAATTGGGAATAATTAAGTGGTAGTAATAATTGGGTTCGTGGGCTTTGTCTATTTGTCTAAAAGTGGGATAAGAAATAACAACAATGATGAATAGTCAATTATATTAAGTTCATCCAATAAAGGGCCGCAATGGATATAAAAAGAAAAATAATTAAAAAAAAAAAAATTTAGAATCAGTGGTATGAAAAAAAAAGTAAATACATTAATGAAACAAGCTTTTTTTTTTTTTTTTTTTTTTTTCCTGGAATATTCTAACAATAAAGTTTTTCTACATCTGCTCCCCTTTCCCTTTAACAAAAAGAATCTCGAGACATACAAATTTAAAACACTTCAGGAACATCTGTATGAAATCCTTTTTATCCAGATAAGAATAACATTCCATAAATTCTTATATCATATCTCAAGTATTTAAGGTAACCAGATGGGGAAATTTATCTCATAAAATGAACAGAACTTTAAAACTGATTTCATTATATGGAGATCTTTTATCAACTAATAAAAAGTACTTTCAACTATTAAACATTAAGTTCTTTTCACTTGTTTCATCCACTCCAACTACTCATAACACCCGCATACGTATTTTCTTATTCAAAGTTATATTAAGAGACCAACTCATCTTCCCTCAAAATGAATTATCCTTACCAAAAGGAGAAAGTACAAAAGCACATGCTGTACATCGAATACTGTAAAGTATCGGTGGGCATTGTTAAAAGGCACCTGGCACCTATGTGACAACAATGGACAAATTGGAATCCACCTGGTGCATTACCTCGTCCTTTCACCCGACCGTTACCTGAAGAAACACATATGGAGGGAAAAAGGAAAAAAAAATTGAAGATTTTCTTTTCGTTAGCTAGACAACTAATATCGTTTTACAAAAAAAAAAAAAAGTAACAAAAGAATCGGATGCTTTATTATGATGATGCTATTTTTAAAACCATCTTTTATCGTAAGTTGTAACATGAAGAACGAGATAAAAAAATAATAAAATTATTATAAAGTATGACTTTATTAATAAATTCTAAAGGGGTAGCATAGCATAGTTGCTTTTTGTGATGTTTTATTGAGTCATATTGCAAATATTATTAACTCAGTGGTGATTGTGGTTTAAGGAAAACTTAACAATAGAATTATTTGAGTATTGGGAGAATCACTGAGACAAATATTTTTTTTTTTTAAATGTCCAATTTTTGGAAATTGGACTTGGCCGAGTGGCTAGCGCTCTGGCGCTCAATGCCATAGATTTCGGGTTTGAGTGGATATTTGTAGTGGTTCGGAATCCACTTTGAACCGTAGGTCCTGGTCTAATATGATCGTAGAGCTCTGCGGGGATTTGTTACTCTGCGTCCGCAGTTTATCTTCAAACTACACGCGCCCTCTGGGTAGTGCTAAATGACGTCGGTGCAGCCCTTGCTTATGGCATAAAAAGATAACTGTAAGTATTTGCCAGCTGCATTAAAAAAAAATTTTTTTTCGGAAATTGCATGTTTTTGTTGCCCTACGGTCAGTTTTTGCATACTTTGGGCTAATTAGAACGGGACCTATAGCTTAACGTGGATTCCGAACCACTAACGAATATTCATGTCACCACCAGGATTCGAACTTGAAGCCTGTGGTACCAAATGTCAGTCATAGGCAAGCTAATTGGCCATCAGAACAGCTTCGAAAATTGCGTTGGATGCGTTGCTCCACTCTTTCAGCAAAATAGTAAAAATTTTGATTGAAAGTGCCGTATGATCTGATGTATTTTATCATTGCTTACAAGAGTGAAATATTAACTTTTGAAGTACTTTAAGCTCTTATGAAGAAATTTATTTTTAGAAAGTATCAAATAAATTTTCGGAATGCGTAAAATTTTTTTATAACTCGTAGTCTCAAATGTTCATAATTTTTAGAAATTTCAGAACTCAATAATACTTAATAATTATTGAAAATTAGAAGTTTAGTATACATGTATATACCAAACTTCCCATCTAGGGTGTGTATGTGTACACACACACACTTAGATGGGAAGTTTGGTTTGTCGCTCTATAGTCATTTTGTGCACACTTTAAGCGAATTAGACTGGGAGCTACAATTTAACGTGGATTCCAAACCACTAACAAACATCCATCTCACCGCCAGGATTCGAACCTGAAGTCTGTAGCACTAAAGACCAGAGCGCTAGCCAATTGGCCATCAGGCAGCCCTAAACGGGAAAGTTAAATCACTCATTTCGAGATTTTTTAATTAATGAATACAATTATATGTTGTTATCTAGTACTACATTTTTCCAGCAAAGAGCTTGTCATAAATTACCTATTTTATTTTTGCTTTAGATTGTCTTGGATGGTGAGTTTACCATGGTGCAAGGGTGTTTTTTTTTTTTTTTAAATTATTATGAAAATATAAAAAATCCAATAATCTGACTATTATATAAAATATATTTATAAAAATTGTTTTAATAAGCAAGTTAATATGAAAATTATTGGATTCTGTCGATCAATTTATCGGCAAGTATAAATATATACCTAGATGGGAAGTTTGGTAGTCACTCTACATTCATTTTGTGCACACTTTAAGTTAATTAGACCGGGATCTACAGTTTAACGTGGATTTCTAACCACTAACAAACAAACATTCAACTGTCAAAATTCGAACCTGAAGTCTATGGTACCGAAGTTCAGAGCGCTAGGCCCTTTGGCCATCAAGCCCACGATAATGTTTTAGGGCATCAAAAACTAATGAATAGTATTCGAGATATTACTGAAAAGGCTCATTTGAAGTTACCATCTCTCTTGGAAGGAAGTTTCGATAACAAAATACAAATAAGTTTCCATAGAATATAAGTTCCATATATAGTATAACCAAACCATAAGAAAATTATTTCAAAAACTCCGCCAATAACAAACATCAACGTAGAAAAACCAAACATTTCCATCTGTTCCATTATTACGCACCATCCATTTCCTTCCTAATCCCCAATTTTAAATCTTCGACAAACATCGATTGTGTGGCATGAGTCACAACGCAACTTCCCTCCACGCTAAAAAAGACAAGCGAAGATGTCTCACTATTTCATATTTTTCTTCAACAAGTCTGTCACCAGGAATTCAATACGCGAAAAGCAGTAAACATACTCTATGTACAAGGAAGAGGGAGAGGTATGGGGGGGAGAGAGGTAGGGGGTCAACATAGAAACCCTCCCCAAAAGGCTACCCGCCGTGGCAAAAGATCAATGGAATCTTTAGGTCTTTTAAAGATACCGGATCTCCCCTCCATGACTAGTCGTTGCCCACCCCCTTCTCTATTCAGAAAGTCAATTCTGTGGGGTCAACTTTGCCAAGCTATTAGAAGTGCTTTTACAGCAGTAGTTGTTGGAAAGTGACCATTGGGCGAAAATCGAAGTAATAAATTTTATGTGGTCAACAATTTAGAATAAGATCGTTGATCTTGGGCGTAGGCATCTTTGTAGCTGGTTTGTAACAGAGGGGGTCCATCTAGGAAAGAAGTCAAGCTAAAATTTAAACACGCCCTTTATTGTTGAGATGAAATACTTTGAATGTGAATCAAATGACTCTTAGAAACAAAATCCTTTTACTCTTATTTACTATTGTTTGCTATTTGAAGGTAGCTTGGGCAAAATCTATCAGTTGTCCAAATTAGGGAGAATATTTTCCTTACTTATGCAGCCCCAATTTGGGGTGTAACAGCGAAATCTAATAAAAACCAAGTACAAATAATTCAAAATAAATTACTTCGCGTTATCACTGGTGCTCCCTGGTCCGTACGTAACTCTAGCATTCACAACGACCTTAATATTTAAACTATAGATACCCATATTACTAAACTTTCTAAAAATTCTTTTGTAATATAGCTAATGACAATAAACCGATCATTAAAGCTCAAACCATTTTTACTCAGTGTAATGGTAGATACAACTAAGTGGAATCGAAGCTTAAAACCACCTTAAATAGTCTAAAAATATAAGTCTATTAAATAGTCTATTTTTTTTTTATTGCTATATTCATTTTGTCCTTTTTTTTTTACACAATTACACTCGTTTGTTCATCGTTCCAGCTCATCTTTTTTTTTTTTAAATTTCCCTCAGGCAATATTCTTCATTATTTTTGCATATAACTTTTTGTTCCCCCTAAAATTTAGTAATAGGGAGAATATTTTGAACGACATTTACTAGAAAGAACAAGATTATTATTATTTTTTTAAACAGAATATCTAAATTAGTTTTAATTTGTTATTATGAAGTTGTCATATTTCAGCTTCCATGACGATTTTGAATAAAACAATACATACTTTTCTAATCCAGAACATCAATAAAGTAAAAATTTAATTTTGTTCGCTATCTTTTTTTGCTACCTAAAAAAAATAAGATTTCAAAATATTTTATTGAAATTCATTGACAATAAACAGAATCATTTCTTTTAAATTCTATTTTAGAGTATTTTTTTATCAAAAAATTTTTTTCATGAATATAATGTAATTGAAGATCGTAGTTTGCGTAACAGTCGTTTCCATTAATTCGAATTTTTCAGAGCAGTATGTAAAAGTTAATGTAGGTATCCGCAAAAATCTTTCCCCCTAAAATTTTATACACTCATGTCCATAAATTAAGGATAATGAAGTTCAGGCAAAGAAAGAGACAGAAGCAAAACAAATTTGACTTATTTGTAGAGTCTATTTATTAAACAAAAGTAAAAGGTAAAGAGCAAAAGATGCTATATGTTTGACATAATTAATAAAAATTTTGCGATTTATACTCCATGGAGCAAATTTCAAAAAAGAACCTATTTACAAAAAAAACAGTATAACATGGTTAGTATGATGATTAATATGCAGTATGTCTCCCGGACGATGCAATACAGGCCTTACAAACCCTAGGCATGCTGAGTATCAAATTATCAATCTGATCTTGGGGAATATTACACCACTCATCAAGCTATGCCCTCCGAAGTTCCGGTTGACAGGTGGGAGGGGTTGACGGGCTGCAATTCGTCGGCCAAGCATATAACACACATGCTCTATTGGATTCAAGTCCGGTGAGTATGCTGGCCAATCCATACGGGTGATATCCTCCAATTGAAGGCATTCGTCTACAATGTTTGCACGGTGAGGACGGGCGTTGTCATCCATAAACAGAAATTCAGCACCCATGGCGCCCCGAAACAAACGTACATGTTCCATAATGACATCCCGATAGATGTGGCCTGTCATCGTTACACTCTGAACATACAGGTCAGTTCTGGAACCAAGAATAATTCCTCTCAAACGAGCCATCCTGCACCACCGTAACGGTGTCGTTCAATGGTGTTCTCTTGGTGGTAACGGGTACCTGGCGCTCTCCATATGAAAGTCCGACGAGAATCAGACTGCAAACTAAACCTGGACTAGTCGGAAAACATCACACAAGACCACTGTTGCGGTGTCCACAATGCATGCTCTCTACTCCAGGTTAATCGCCGGCGACAGTGAGTTGCGGTAAGTGGAACACATCTGACAGGCCTACGATCATATAGACCAATGTGCCCTAAGCGTCTGCACACGGTCTGCCTTGAAACTGTCGTACTGGTAGCTGAAGAGAGCTGACGAGACAGGCCTGATGCTGTGCTCCGCCTGTTTCTTTTGGCAGTAACTGCTAAATACGGGTCCTCATTCGGCGTTGTAACTCGGGGGCTGTGCTGTTACATCTAATCACATTACCATCATCTTGGAATCGTTGCCAAAGCCTGGAGATGACACTCTGGGCGACTCAAGTTCCTCGGATACTTCCAGCTGGGTACGTCCACATTCCAGTCGTCCGATAATTCTACCACGTAAAAATCATCCAAATGCTTCCTTTGGGCCATAACTATGCGGTTATTGCACTGAATGGCTTTTAAAGCGCTTGTGAACAATTTTACTTCTTTGCCACCATTCCTTATATACCCCTCTCTTACACTCTCGTCATTGTGACGTACTATCCGCGCCATCTGGTGGTTTCCTGTAATTTGCATATTCTTCTTCAAGATGTGTGATAATTCTACAGGTGAAATTTTTATTTAAGAGTTCAATTTCTGTGTGGTTCTGAATTATCCTTAATTTATGGACATGAGTGTATATCAGGTTAGAAGACTAAGACCGATTGTCATGTTTGCCGAAGAAACGTGGACATTAAAAGCTAATAACTTGATTATATTAGGGCCCTTGAGAGGAACATTTTTGGAGAAGAGTTGACAATATATGGATTAAAAAGATCAAACAAAGAAATTGAATACCTAATTAAAAATAGAGACATTGTGAGATACATCAAATCGCAAAGAATTCGCTGGTTCGCTATACATTGCAGAGATGAAGCATTGAAAGAAAACATTAAAAGGATAATATCATGTTAATTGTTCAATAATAAGAAGAGAGAAACAAATTGAAAGGTGGACTGATAGTGTCGAAGGGATCTTAGACAACTGAAAATTATTTAACTGGAAGAGACTGGCATTGAAGCGAGACAGATGGAGAGCTATTGTGTTGAGAGCTCAAGGCTGTAATGCCAATAAAGAAGAAAAATTTAAATCAAAATATGACCATATATATATTTAACAAAACATGCAACATTAATATGACCAGAGAAACATTTATAAAACAGAATATACTTAAATCTTAAGGTGGGAAAAAATTTTTTTTAACTCGTACTTAAACAAATGCATTTGTTTTTGTTTTTACTGCAAGCGAACGAAAAAAATTTGAATTTTGGTTCACTAAAATTAAGAAATTGATCTTTATTAAAAATGGTTCATCAGTTAAATATTTTTTAACTCTTAAAATTTAAAAAAATATCAGTTGCTCTATCTCTCTACAGGCTAAAAACTAATTATATATGAAGTAATTTATTTCAGACACTTCGATTATTGCTGTATGATTATGCTAGTACTATTCAGAATAAATCCGTCGAGCAAAACAATATAATATGTAATTAGGATCGGTATTTATTTTACTTCATTTTCAGATTCAGATCCGCATTTTTGATTTTCACATTTAATTGTATTGGGCTATTTTTAAAAGTATGGGGACTGATGGTCAGTGACTAGCGCTCTGTGCCACGGGTTTGAGTTGAGTCCTGGCGGTGCCATGGATGTTTGTAATGGTTCGGAATCAACTTTAAGCCGTAGGTCCCCATTTACGAGGGCTGAAGACTGATCGAAACTCAAGACAACGCTCTACGATCATATTAGACCAGGATCTACGGTTTAAAGTGAATTCCAAACCACTTCAAACATCCATGGCACCGCCAGGACTCGAACCCGAAACCTGTGACACAGAGCGCTAGTCACTCGGCCATTCCATTTAATAGTCTGATAAAAAAATTCATTTTATGAATTAAGAATTTGAACCATTTAAAAAAAAAATTGTCACTTTTTTTGTCGCGCCCAAAATATCCCATTTTTGATTAATTTAATAATGCTAATAGAACAGAATAAATGTTAAATAAGTTTTTCTCGATGCATAATATTCAACTATGTTGTAATTAGGTATAATTTAGCCCATTTTTTTTATTTGTCAAATTCTTTATTTATTGATTGATTTTGGACATATTTGTTAATTGCATTTTATTTCTAAGTAATAATTTTTATTTTTTTTTTTTTAAATTTAACTTTTCATTAAATATTAATATTATTCCTAATCAATAATTTTTGAGAAGAAAAATGTTGAAATAAATAGGCAGACAAAGATGTTAAGAGCTATTGAAAAGCCAGACACTCGGTCATTTAGGTCCATAAACATTTCATTTCCCATTTGATATATATAAACAAAATGAAAAGCACAAGAGTAAAATCGTGTGTTTAAGGAATTCTCTGAAGATCTTATATCGCTGTTATTTTTATGCAGTTGCAGTTATAAATAAACATCTATATCAATACAAAAACCTTTTAGTTTAATAAAATCTTCACTTAAATTAATTTTATTTGTGATATATTTATTTTTTATAAACGATTTTATGACATCGAACACTTTGGGGAACTTAACAAATAATAAGTTAGTGTTGTTCCCTTTTAAAGTCATAAACCGAGATCCATTGTAAAAGCCGAAAACGTAAAATACGAAGTTACCATTAAATTAGTTATTACTTCTAAGCTTTGAAGTAGTATTTTGAGAATGGAGGAAAGTTGGCATTTAGACCTTTTTTGGCCTTGACAAAGCAGCTTTTAACTGCGGTAAACAGCCATTAAATCGCCGATTTTCTTCCACAAAGGCAAAAACCAGCCCACCAACGGAGAGATAAGAAGTTGAAGGCAAGACCTGTCCATCAGTTTGATTGAAGGGTAACTCAACGTGGAATGACCAGTTAAAAGCCTTACAATTGCTGCAAGGAGCGAGCAAAATTTTCTTGGAACATACCCTCGGGATGTTATTTTCCGACCCATAAAGACGCAGACACAAATTGGAGAACAGAATTGCTACAGTGCTGGCCAAAACCAGCAAGTTTTATGGTTTTAAAGCAGACAAATTAGTTTAGTGCAGAGGGAAAAACACTTTTACTGTCTAAGCAATAAAGCCATATATTTAAAAGGCGCCCAAGATATGAATGTCCTTGTAAAGGTTCTTTTCTTAAAACTGCAAAAGGCTGTCTGAGACAATAAATGTCTTCAAAAATAAGGAAATATTTTTATTGCATCAAATTATGAAAAGTTTAGCATTCAACTAACTTGTTCCCATAAAAGCATGCTATTTCAAATGTAATGTAATCTGAAAAATATTCGGATTCATTTGTTTTATCGTTGAATACGTGTTTTTTGAGCAAAGAATGTTATAATAGTTTGTTTTATAGAAGTGATTAATAACTTATGCAAGTTAAATTTCATCCTATAACTTGCTGGCGGATTTTTACCCCATGAGCTTTAAAAGTATCTAAATAGAAAATTGCTGCTTTAAGAAAAGATTTGGTTTAGTTTGTCGCTCTACTGTGAACACTTTTGGCTAATTAGACCGGGACCTACAGTTTAACGTGAATCCCGAACCACTAACAAACATCCATGCCAGGATCGAACCTGAAGCTTGTGATATCAAAGACCAGAGAGAGAGAGAGAGAGCCAATTTGCCATAAGGCCGATCATGTATACTTTAAGACAACAGCTAAAGATTTCAATGGAAGCCGATAAGTTAAAATTATAATAATTTGAAGTCAATCTTCAACTTAAGATTACGATCTACGGTCATTTTTTTTAACACTTTGGGACCGAGACCTACAGTTTAATGTAGATACCGAACCACTGACAAACATCCATGCCACCGCCAGGCTTCGAAAGGCCAGAGAGCTAGCCAATTGGTTGCGTTTTAATAAAAAATTATATTGTTCTATTCTCATTTAATAGATTTGATAAATTTTTGGCAGATTAAATTGATTACAAATATTCAACCTATTCCCAATTGTGTTTATTCTCCAAAATGTGTTATAGTATTGCAAAATAAAATTGCTGTGGATTGCAGGAAATTCAACTACAAATTTATATTTAAATTATTATTCAAGTTTTTCGTCATCATTTTTATTTGATTTTCTAAAAGAAATGATTCATAGTCCTCAATGATGTACTATTCAAGTAGTATTGGTTTATAAGATTATTGGTATTTCGGTTTTTATAAGATGCCTGTTTTTTAACAGCATGCAATTTATCATTAATCAGGTATATTTGTTTTATTTTACTTACATTATATTGATATTTAGTTATCTATGATTTGTTTGTCAAATCTTCTGTTTGAAAAGTTATGTAATCACTAAATATATTTATAGAAACATTTATGAACAAATAATGCTTTTCATATAGAATATTGGCTTCCTACTTTATAAAGGTTTTTTTTTAAACAAATAATAATGTAAGGTTGCTTTTAAACTTGTAAATAATAAGCACAAATGTGGTAAAACAAAAATGATTGCGGATTATTAGACAAGTTATATGTTTTCAAATATTTCATGATCAGAAATTTTCATTAACATTATTTCGATATTAAAAAACCTCCACGGCAACAACGTTAAAGTTATAATTAAAATTCTTTTGAAAATATGCGTTGGAATACTAGCTGACTAATTGTAGTAACATTTCACATTCTTAAATAACATAATCACTAGATATATTTAAAGAAAAATATATGTACTAATAATGCTTTTCATATAGAATATTGGCTTCCTACTTTATTATTTGTTCAGAAGGTAACTACATTATAAAGGTTACCTTTTATGCCTGCATACAACAAACACAAATGCGGGTAAAACAAAAATCATTAATCAGTGAATTATTAAAACCCAGTTATATGTTTTCACGTTTTTCATCATCAGAAATTTTTATTAACATTTTTCGTTTCAATATTAAAATAATAAAAACTTTTGGAGTATTTTTTCCGTTGATCTGGGATACCATACACAAATCTCCTATGGCACGCACGATAACATCTTAAATTAAATTCTATTGAAAATATATGATGGAATACTAGACAATTAAATGTAGTTTAGCTAACCTGAAATTGGTGAAATGCGAATAACAAAGTGCTTACATTTATAAATTGCCGAATTATTTTTCCGCTAATCTAAAACATAAAGTGAAATGTTAAACTACTCACCTTCCAAACCAATTCCAACTTTCCTATTTTTGGTTTGAAAAATTATCTAATCACTAAATATATTCATAGAAACATTTATGTACTAATAATGCTTTTCATATAAAATATTGGCTTCCTACTTTATTATTTGTTTAAAAAATGTTAACTTGCATTACAAAGGTTACTGTTTATGTCTGCATACAATAAGCACAAAAACAAAACAAAAATCATGATTAGGGATTAAACATATAAAACCAGGTTATGTTTTCAAGTTTTTCATCATCAAGAATTTTTCATTTTAATATTAAAATAATAATAAAAAATTTCGGCGTATTTTTTTCTCTGTTAATACAAGTTACTATAAACAAACCTCCTATGGCAAGTACCAACATTAAATTTAAATTTTGTTGAAAATATATGTTGGAATACGAGCAAACTAAATGTAGTTTAGCTACTTGGAGAAATATGAATTATTAAGTATAAAACAAAGTGCTTATTTTTTAGGTTAATATGGGATACCATTAACACACTTCCTACGGAAAACACGATAACATTTTAATTTAAATTCTATTGAAAATATGTATTGGAATACGAGCTGACTAAATGTAGTTTATAAATCACATTTCACCAAGTAGCTAAAGTATAAAAGAAAAAGCTTACATTTATAAATTGGCGAATTATTTTTCCGGCATTTCTCACATTTTATACAAAAATACAATTTACTTTTTAAATTTTACGATAAATCCAATCTAAAACGGGGAAACTAAACGTTAAAACTACTCACCTTCCAAACCAATCGCACTGGTCGCTGACACGATTGAGAGATGCCGGCGAAACTCCACGCCACAACAACACGCACAAAAACACAAATAACAAAAACGGTCGATGCCTTCTTTGCGAGCAGTAAAGTTCCATTAGGTCAGTCTCGGTCCTCAAGAAATCCTAACATTGGCCTTGCATTCCAACATAAACATTCATCTGAAGAAACTTGATAAATAATTCCACACTTTCCAAAAAAACATTGCACCTTCCACCAGATCACTACACTATGGACTGAAGCAATGTCATGCACACAGTCATAATGCTCAACTTGTTCAGTTTTGAGTGAACATTCCAGTGTTTGTTGTTGATTCCCTGCCGCCTTATTTTCCGGCTCGTTCATTGGTCGGCGAATCGGGGTGTGCGGTTTTGCCCCTAGAGGTGATGATACTGTTCCGGCTCTTTCGTCAACCCCCTATACTCCCACCCCCATGCATCCCGTTTTGTAAGGGGGGAAGGAAAAGCAAGGCACTTAAAGAAGGAAATAAAAGAAATCTTGCGCAGGCACGCTTCAAAACAGTGATTAGATAAAAGTGTGTAGTTTTGGTTTTTTTGTGCAGTTAGATCGGGATTTGGTTTCTTTTCATCACTTGTAGTGCATGACTGAGAAAAGATCAAATACCGCATCGATTTATTTTTTTATTTTTTATTTCGGTGTCTGTATTATCAGGAAGTGGACGACCTATCGGTAACTGGTATCTTTTCTTATGAGATGTTTGTTTATACTTATTTTTGTCGCTGCTGTTCTGTGATATGTTTGTCAACGCTCTGTCACTTCTAGTGTCTTCCTTCTGATGGTAGACAGGCAGTATCTATAGTTTTTTTTTTTTTTTTTTTTTGTTGATAAAGATATTTTATATTTGTTGACATCTTCTCCATAAAAAGTAAATGCCGGTAAACATAAATATGAAACAACACTGAAATACACGAATGATATGTCTTTTTGATCTGCCTTTACTTCATCTTTCTTACTCTTTTGATCTGCCTGATGGCCAATTGGCTAGCGCTCTAGTCTTTGGTATCACAGGCTTCAGGTTCAAATCCTGGCAGTGGCAGGAATGTGTTAGCGGTTCGGGATTCATTTTAAACTGTAGGTCCCGGTCTAATTAGCCCAAAGTGTGCCCGAAGTGATCGTAGAGCGACAAACTAAACCTCCCGGTTTTTGTACTTGCATTGTGGACCTTTTTTTCAGTGTAAACGAGTATTTTTTGGAATCGTTTATGTTTTCTTAAAAGGAAATATGACTTTTAGTTCTAAGTGAACTTGTTTAAGAAAATTTCTTCTTCTTTACTTGCATTACTGCCTGTTACAGGCCAAGACTGTCTCAACAAGCTACCTCCAACAGATCGATTCTGGTCTTTGGTATCACAGGCTTCAGGTTCGAATCCTGGTGGTGGCATGGATGTATGTTAGTGGTTCGGAATCTTCAACCACTTTAAACTGTTTAGCTCTCGTGTGCACGTGATGACCGTAGAGCGACAAACCAAACCAACAGATCAATCAGACGCCAACAATTGATTTTTAATGACTACAGATCTGCCTCTACGCAGTCTATTCATCTTGGGCGATGTCTACCTCTTTTCTGGTACCCTCTACATTTGTAAAAGTCCCCTTTTTCGTAGGGCTCATATAATCACATCTAAAAGTATGCCCAAGCCATCTGATGCAAAAAAGATTTGGCGACTCTGGTAATATTAGGTTGCTTATATTTTCTATAGATTTCATGGTTAAGCAAAATTCTCTATCTCTCCTTCTCTCTAATTGGACCAAAAATGTTTCGAAGCATTTTTCTTTCAAAAGGTTTAAGAAAAATAAAAATGTATTAATTTTCTACAGCGGGGTAACGCGGATCATTTCTGCAGGTAAATAATGAAAAAAAAGGAAATATGAATATTGAATTTATCTGAGATTTCATGTTTAATAATACGAAATGCTTTAACAAGTGGATTCCAAAATATTTTTTAATAAGAATAAACAAACACAGAATCAGCAGGAAGGCAATTGAAATGCTCTTGTAATATAAAATATTCCAAAGGACTTTTATACTCATTTACGATGATGAAATTTTATGAAGGAGGTTTTAAAAAAAAAAAGATTATAAGCCAAAAGAGACCTAAACGAGGAAATCATTCCTCACAATAGAATTGTCTCTTTAATATTCTTAACACTAGTCGTTTTATGAACTTGAAATGTGATAATATTACCATATGTTTTAAATTAAATCAGTACATACGTAATTATTTTTTTGTTCTAACAGCTCATTTATTACTACAAATTATAAAAATTAATATTTGTATAAATTTAAAACCTTCAATTTCATCTTTACAAAAAACTTCAATCTAAAAATAGAAATATAACTTATACTATACATCTTATTTATATGCTCTTTTCTTTATACCATACCTCACCCCTTTATATAGGGCTACGCAGCCCCTTATCAGTTAGAAAAGTAAGAGTTTAACGGCGGTGGTTTTCATGTAGATCACGAACAGCCCACAGACGGGTTATGATGGGGAGTACAGTGACTTTGATGGCTAATTTCATCAAAATTCATGTGTTTTTTAACTTCTATATGACATCAGAATCAACTCTAATTTTTTTTTTTTTTTTTTTTTTTTAATGTTGAAATAGTTATTATAGATAAAAATCGGAGGAGTGCCGTGAGGAAAAATGCAGGAATTAAGGATTTAACGACCGAGCTCTTATTAGTGTCTTGATTTTATAGTAGGAGATCTACAGAGAACGCAATTGGCATCCTGTGGGATTTCTTTTATGTTAATTTAAAGCAATTTGCTTGATACAAATTGGCCGAATAAGTTCTTTTGAATAAATGCGTGCAATATACAATTCTGCGAACTAATTGGATTTTTATTCATTTATTTGTAAAAAGTTTATATACCAGAAAAAAAAAAAATTGCTAGTTCATTTTCATTTTTTAAAATATCTATATGTTTTAAACGGGGAGGATATAATTCAGGGAGATATTTTTTCTCCTAATTGAAAATGGTATCGGCTTTATCATATAGAAAACTATTTTTTTCATTGTGATCATTTGAAGTAATAATCATATGTTTGTTTAATTATACTTTGTTCCTATTTTTTTAACATCGAATAATAATCAACATAGCATACATAATTCCTTAAAACATTCAAAATAACAAAAAATTATTTTATTTATTGTTAACGGCAAATATTATTAAAAAATAAGTTTAAAAATCAATAAAAAAAAAACCGGCAAATATTAAAATTTAAAAATAGAAAATATTTTAAAAATATCGAAATTTACATTTATTTACAGTTAAGAAAATGTAGCGAGGACCTGATGGCCGAGTAACTAGCGCTCTGGCGCTCGATGCCATAGGTTTCGGGTTCGAGCCCCGGCGGTGCTATGGATGTGTGTAGTGGTTTGGAATCAACTTTAAACCGTAGTTTTCGGTTTAATAGTGTATAGCGTTGGGCGTATTGTTGACCACCCTATATCATATCTTAAAAAAAAAAATATCTCCTGTCTTGAAATCTGCCAGTAGGCCCATTATGGGGCTGTTGCGCCACTGATGAGGATGATGAAAATGTAGCATTTATTTAGAAAATTCTAATATGTCCAGGTCCTTCGTGTCATTATAATACTGTCGCCAAACGATCGCCAAGCTCCCACCGCATATGTTAAGCTATTAAACCCTGAAATACATCTAATTATATATCAATTAAAAAGTTACTTCCGATCTTCATCAAAATAAAAATCCCTTATCTAACATACTACACCTATCTATGATACAGGCTACCTGCAGCATTTTTTCCCACGAGGAGAGATATAGCATTTCTGTTCCCAGGGAAAGGAATGTATATTCTTTAACAAGTGCAAAATAACAAACTTTCAATCAAATCTGATAGCAGATAAGTAGTGTCGTGGATATTTATACTGCATGCAATTAGTGTTTCGTTCTAATGAGAGCGACCTGTCACTCAAATCTGAATGCAGATAATCAGTGTGAGGGGACAACCTCATGAAATTAGCGATTGTCTGTTTGATCTGTGAAGGTCGAAACACAGATGAGATATGGACTAAGTCACAAGTTGTTGCATCGTGGTTGGTGATAGACTATGGGCTGAGGAAGTGTCCACTCTAATGAGAAGATAGGGAAGCTGCCCGTCCTCCCTGCGAAGAATTTTCTTAAAAGGAGGGTTTTTGTTGGAAGAGAGGGAAAGTCGACAAGAAATGTTGTATTTTTGTCCTTTTGGTTTTATGCATCACGCCGTGTGATGATAAGATCTGACGCAGACCGAGAGCATTAAATTCATCGTAGAATCGAGAACTCTGAAAATCTCCGTCCTTGGAGTGAACTGCACTTGTGAATCAAATTATATATTTTATTTTCCTTTATTTGTAAATAATTATAGTAACCCAGAGTTCTGCATATATATATATAATGCTTGTAAATAAAAATTAAAGTGTTTCCATGAACCTGAAAGTGGCGTTATAGTTCTAGTATAGGCAGAGACATTGCACTACCATATAAATCAGAAATGAATTGTATGTACACAATATTACTTTTACAAGGTTCTATATACATTTAACATATTAAATCAATAAATTCCTACGTAGCTGTAAAATGTATAAGACCTTCTTTTCATAAATTTTTTGACAGTCATATTGAGAGTTATCTTCTATAAAATGTAGAATTTAAGAAAACAAAGCTACGAGACCCATACAAATCGATTGGAGAATTTTAACAATCTTAGACACATCACTAGGAATAAATAAAGACTTTTCTAATTCTTTTTTTCGTATCTAATAACTTTAGGTACTTACAGATTTTTATCCGTAAAATTATGGGTATTGTTTTGAGTATCGGGGTTTTTGTTTCTTTGGTCAGTTTTTCGTTTACTTAACCCCTTTCAACATTTCTTATTTTTTTATTTTTAAATTGTTTTGAGCTATTCTTATTGGTTTATTTAAATTTCTTTCACGCAATTTTTTTTTTTAAGAAATCATTTGGAAATCTATAGTTATTTTATCTTTTATTTATTTAATATATATTTTTTTTTTTTAAATTTTAAATGTTAAGCTACTACTGAGTTGGATAGTTTAGAAGAGTAATTGATCGTGAAGCGAATGATCGGCTTAAAATAAAATATAAAAGTAACTTAAAATGAAATAAACTAAAATGAAAAATGACTTAAAAATGAAATAAAAGAGTTAAATAACAAAAAAATAAAAATAATAAAATTATATTAAATAATAAAATATTAATAAAAATGAAATAAAAAAATTTGGATATAAAAAACATGATTAACAAAAATTAGTGAAAATGCTTTACATAGAGAAAGAAAAAGAAATGTATATATATATATATATATAGGTATATATATATATATATGCAACAAAAATAACAATGAAGAATCTTGCTTGAGGAAAAAAAAACATTTTTTTAAAGATGAACAAGGGACAAAATGGATATTGCAATTAAAAAAAAAAAAAAAAAAAAAAAAAGACTATTTAAGGTGATTTTAAACTTCGATTCCATTTTGAAGTTGCGTAGGGATTTAAGCTATATTTGGCATCGACCGGCTGAAGATAAAAGAAAATAACTCCAAATTGTTGTGTTTCTTTTTTTTTCTGGA
Organism: Caerostris extrusa; assembly: GCA_021605095.1. NCBI lineage: Eukaryota > Metazoa > Arthropoda > Arachnida > Araneae > Araneidae > Caerostris > Caerostris extrusa. Next base: position 63,448 of record BPLR01005938.1, read on the forward strand.
TGGATAACATGGATGTTGGTGACGATAACAGAGGATTTTCTTGCAGTTTTCACCAACTTTCCCCTTCGCCATTCTTGTATCGCATCCGCCGACCATGAAAGAGGGCCATAACTTAGGGTTTATCTCTACCTCCCAAGAAGCAAGAAGTGCAAGGTAGAAAATCGGATCACAATGGGGATCTATGGAACTAAATCACCCAACATCCCCTAAAAACTTTTCTTTTATCCCCCTCGTCTGCTTTTCATGAATTATACAGAAAATTGTTCTTTTTTTCGACAGCCGCAAAAACAAAGATAAAATGTAATGTAGATGGAAAAGAATTCAGAGATGTAAAGACAGACTAATCAAAAATGTCCTTTTTTTTTTTTTTTTTTTTTCTTTAATTCCTGAATTAGAGTCTGTGTGCTAAATTAAATAAATAAATAAATTGTTTTTAAAATGCAATTATTCAAACTGATTAGAGAAGAGTTACAGCAGAAGTAAAAAGTTATAGAAATTATAGTTACATTAGAGAAGTTTTTTCTCTAATACAGCTGGCAAATACTTAGCAAATTGTCTTTTATGCCATAGAAAGGCTACACTGACGTCACTCACATAGCACTACTCTGGGGGTGCGTGTAGCTTGAAGATCAGCTACGGAAGCGGAGTAACAGCACCCGCTCAACGCTGTACAATCATGTTAGACCTGGGACCTACGGTTTAAAAAGTGGATTCGAACCACTACAAACATCCACGGCACCACCGGGACTCGAACGCGAATCCTGTGGCCCCGAGCGCCAGAGCACTAACCACTCGGCCATCATGTCGGCAATGACATTTTTTTTATTAGGTCACGAATTTCTTTTCATATTATTTCCGTTACAGACAAGCGATCGATGCCACAGGTTTCTGGTTTGAGTCCCGGCGAGTGCCATGGTGTTTGTAGTGGTTAGAATCAACTTCAAACTGTAGCGGGTTTGTATAACATGACTGTAAGAGCGTTGGGCATAGGGCTGACAACCTTACCCAGTAAAAGAAAACAACTGCTGTCTTTGAAATCTGTCAGCAGTCAGACGGTTTTGGCCCGCATGGGGTTGTTGCGCTAATGATGACAATGATGCTGATGAAAGTCCATAGAAATACGTATGTATAAGATTCAAAAAAAAAAAACTGCAATTCAGAAAAAAAAAAAAAAAAAAAAATGTACTTATGAAGGAAAAAAAAAAAAAAAAAAAAAAAAAAAGGGAAAAGGGGAAAAATAAGTTGAAAATGGATTTATGGGCCATTTACAATTTTTTTTCACTTTAAATTCTAGACAGAATGCATTTTTTGTAAAAAAAAAAAAAAAAAACTAATTCAGTTAGTTATATATTTCCTAGTTTTATTCCCGCCATTCTGATGACATACCTCTGCGGTTTCTGGTTCACATTCCGATACTTTTTATTGTTTTCGTCACCCCTCTTTTATTGTTCCCTTCTGAAAGCAGTCGATTCTTCTGAACCCCACCCCAGTGATTTTGGAATCCATCCCCGGCCGAATCGTTTGGTAATCACATGTTCGTTCCGTCCACCCCTGCCATTACCTCTGGGCCTGAGAGGCGAATTAAGAACCGATCGAGAAAAGTGAGAAGAATAAACAGGTTGAAAAATCTCTGCTTGAAAAGTAACATGGTTTTGCTTTGCTTTAATTATATTTTTCATGTGTGTTGCTTTTTCATTGTAGTTGAGAGAGCTCCTCACCGTTTTTCATCTATCATCACTCGTCACATTGTAATTTTCTTCCGGATAAACATGTTTATAAACTGAACATATCTTTCACGATAAATCTGTGGTCTATTTAATTCAAGTAATTATGAATTTACTTTAAAAGACAGTTCAACAATTTCATGGTAGCATGTAAATGTATAAATGCATGATGTTTTTTTTTTTTTTTTTTTTTTTTTTTTTTTTTGAATATTTATTTATTTATTTAAAAGACAGTCACTTTAAAAAAACAAAAGGCATATTTGAAAACTTTCTACTTATTTATGAATAATGCTACTTTTTTTTTTTTAGAAGAAATGCAGTAAAAATCTTTTAATTTTTGAAAAAAAATTAATACGGTGCAAAAAAGAAAGGAAAAAAAAATATATATGACATATAAAAATAAATAATAAATAAATAAAAATAAAAATAAAAATATGGGAGGAGGAAGGGATAATACAGGAAAACCAAGTATATAAAAGTACTTATAAATGGCAAAGAATCCAAATTGTTCACAAGCGAAGTACACATAGTTAAAAAATTTTAATTATCGGACGACTATTTGACATCTAAAATGGTAAAAGCTGATCTACATTTTATGTATCAACGATAATTATTATTTTTAAATGAAGAGATTCGATAGCGGTTGAAATAACTTGTGTAAAAGCGACTTACATCGATAATCAGGATGTCTCGTGAGTAAAAAGATTTCCTGATTTTCATCATACAACACGAAAATGCTAAGTAGTTACCTTTAAAAGTCCTCTCGTTATCTGAACCCATCGGTGGGCTGATCTTAGTGGCGTATTTAAGTGGAATATGAGGAGGGTCGAGGTTTATCCAAATGGTTAACTCTTATTTAACTCAAAAATGATGCAGTGATAAAAGCAAATTAATTGATTTAATTAATGATAGACAAAGACTGATAATATTTCATGATGGTAATTAAACGATGTTGCATAACTTTACAATTCCGAATGTTGAATGTCCAAATGTTGTAAATAAGAAAGAACATCCCAATTACTTTGATATTTGTATTAAGATGGATATAAATGAACATATTTATTACTTTACTTTAGGAGATTGAATGTCCCCAAATGTTATTTAAAAAAAAAACACATCCCAATTACTTTGATATTTCTATTTAGCTGAATATAAATGTAAAAACATTATTTTCTTTTAAAATTGCACTATTTTTTAAAATTTACACCTGATTAATAACACCCGAGTCCATATTTAGAGGCCTGATGGCAGAGTGACTAGTTCTCTGGCGCTCGATGGTTCGGAATCCACTTTAAGCCGTAGATCTCTTATGACTGTAGAGCGTTTGGCGTAGAGTTGACAATCCTCCCCGTTAAAAGAAAAACATCCCTTGTCTCTAAATCTGCCAGTAGGCAGACAATCTTCGCCCACCAGGGGATTACATATTCGAATGGGTGATCCATAAGCTTATGCTTTAATGATCGATTGAATTGAATGAGATTATTTTTTTAGCCGCGTCTATATTACTTGAACGTGTATGTTTTCAGAACCGCACATGAACGCATTTCAGTCTTGTTTGTTTCAGTTTGGGAGGAAAACGAACCCAGGTGTTTGCCAGCTTTCAAAGATCTCTAGGGTATGTTTTTGATTACTCATCAAAGGAGTTACGACCTTCCGAAAGACGACTTGAGGCAACTGGGGATGATGAGGATTTACTTTTCGGCTTCAAATGCAACTCCCAGCAACAGATGAACATTTAGATGATTCAATTCTGGGTGCGGCTATAGAATAATGAATTAGTTCATTGAAAATCATTTCTAGGGATTAATGACACATAATTATAAATCGGTACTTTGGTCAAAGTTGAAAATCATTGCTAGAGAATAAACGCATCATTTGGGTACAAATCAATGCCTTGGGCAAGTAAACCGCTTGATCAACCACAATGCGTTAATCCGCCATTGTAGACAGCTCGAACAACGAAGCTCCATGCTAAATCCTGCTTAGGTGAAGGGGGTCTAACAGATTAGGGGAAAGAGATGGTTTCGTCTATCATCGAGATCGTGACAGACATGGGCAGGTGCTCGTGCTGTGTCGTCACCATTTGACCTGGCAAAGTTGCCAATTTAGGCGTTATCCTGGCCACATGGAGGGTGTCCCATTCGCCAGATCGTTTTCACTCGGAATCTGTGCCCCACCCATCAAATTTCGACAAGCGGGCCCAATTAGCGTTTTCTAAGTGGGCCAATTGATGGGGCCCAGAATTTCATTTAGTTATTATTCTGTCACCTAAATGTCCCTCTTCAACACCAGGCATGGATGACACAACCTCGAGGCACAACCGTTTGGATTCCAATGGTACCTTCCAATTATCGGTGGCGGCATAAAATATTCGTTTCGTTCCACACATCAATACGTTCTTAAAGTAGTTTAATATGTTACTGAGATAATAACATGGTGCCAACTGTTCTTGCCATCGGCGAGTGATTTTATAAAAATTCTTATTTGGCGATTTAAGTGAAAAAGTAGATGATACAAAGTAACTAAAATGGTATGAAATTAAGATTATTACCCCTTTTATGTTTGAGTGAAAATGATATTTCTTTAATAGATGTTTGTGACAAATTATTGGGGTTTGTGAAATAAATGTGCATTTATTTATTGTTTATGTAGTATGAGAGGAAAAAAAGCCTGCAGCAAGATTTCTTTCGCATTTTTGGTATATAACGAAAATTAACAAGATGAGATGGGATAGTTTTATTAGAAGGATGGTCATTTTATAGATAACTCATATTTAATAAGAGATAATAGTATATCAGTGGCAGAAATAATTTTGACATGAAAGAAAATTTCCGATTAGGAAAAGCAAGATTTGTCCTATTGATTGTTTTTATTGTGTGATAGTACTTTGATGTTGATCCGAATGTACGAGCAGAAAAACAATTTTAATTTGTCTAGTCCCAAAATATACAAATGTTTTATTTTATAACAATCTTTTGAAGGCATTTTATAACAATCTTTTGAAGGCATTTTATAACAATCTTTTGAATTTTGAATTTTGTATTTTATAATTAATTCAATTTCGCTTATTTTAGATGAAGAACAAGGAATAGAAAAGAGATTATTTTGAGGTAAGTAATTAATCTATGAATAAAATGTGTGGAATGTGTTTTAATGTGGATTCACTTATTTGAATACAATATTAACTTATAATATTAAAAAAAGTCGACAAAATGTTTCATCGTTTTATATAATCGTACATTTGAAAAGATGTAAGAGAATGCCAAAATCTATAAGAGAATTTTTAAAAAAAATTCTTAACATTTTATTCTGTTTCTTTTACTTAATTTATTCAATTCTTCTAAAAGCTTAAGCAATATTTTGTCATGTGAATATTATTATTACTTCTGGCACATTATAACGATGTTATGTGTCACATCATGTCATCACCATCACTTTGCCATCAAATGTTTGAGATATTTTTTTTTTTTTTTTTTTTGCTTTTTAAGTATTATTTTTAAGTTGATATTTATAAGGGACAATTGTTTCTCTTGAAGTTATTCACAACTAGAACAGCAGATTTGTAGCAAATTCAGCTTTACACAGGTTGCGGAGAGGAAGGTGGGGCTATACTATATCTGTATTTTTTCATAGCAATTTGGAATGAACACTCACAAAAGAAATGCCTAGGGAAATTTCTTCATTATCTATAAGAATTGAAGAGATAATTTTCCGGCCTACTGATTTATCTTACCTTTACCACGGTATCGATACAGATGATTTCAGTTTGCGTATGCTATAATTAAACTCTCTGTTCACCAGATGGCTTTAAATTCTTTTGTTTCATGTTTGCAATTTTAAATTGCGTATTAGGGATAAATACATTGGATTTGCTTTGCGTATAATTTTCGTATCTTAATGTCATTTTTTTTTTTTTTCTATTGTTTTGTTGTTGTTTTCTTTTTTATTGTTTTCTATTGTACGGTTGTTGTTTGGTTTTTTTATTTTGTGGTTTTTTTGCTTTCTATGGTTTTGTTGATGTTGCTGTTTTCTATTGTGTGGTTGCTGTTTCTATTGTTTTGTTATTGTTGTTTCTGTTGTTTTGTTGCTGTGGTTTCTATTGTTTTGTTGTTGTTTTCTGTTGTTTCTATTGTGTGATGGTAGTTTTGTATTTTTGTTGCTGTTTTCTATTGTTCTGATTGTTATTACTTGTTTTTTTGTCGTTGTATTATTTTATTTTTTTATATGTTTGGTTGTTGTTTCCTATTGTTTTGTTAATTAAATATAACAAAAACACAAACTATTGAAATTACTATAAAAGCTGTTTATTATATGATATTTAAAAAAGAATTCAGAAAAAAATTATTCAGAAATTTGTTTCCTTCCTTCGAACGTGTTCTAAAACCGCTACCCCTACAATTCTTCAAGTATCGATTACAGAGGCCACTTCAGTAAAAGGATACATCTTCCCAATAATCAGAAACCTAATAGTCTTTGGGACTTCAATACAAGATGGTGATTAAGCCGATTGCGCTCATGAGGAAGGGATAATTTTATGGGAAGGCCGAAATTGGAATGCGATTAGAAGCCCATCATTTTCCCTTTGTTCCGAAGTATCGGATGCTCCCTCGTTATCTGTTACAATCGATTTAAGTGATTTCATCACGCCAACCGCCAGATTGACCGCGGGGCCGATTTGAAATTAGAGCAGGACCTTTGTAATCGCTTAATGGCTCATTCTCTCTTTGTCCCTCTTATTGACTGTAATTGATATGGGCGAATCACAGCTGCCCTTTACATTTTATTTCTTTGCAGCCTCGTCGATGAGTTTGAAATGATTTTTTTTTAAATTTTACTAGGCTTTTAATATGCTTGTGTGCAAAACGTAAGCAAAGAATGTTTTTATTTTGGCAACAGAAAAATGACAAACTCTTAAGGGATCAAAATAGTGTAAAACACACACAAATAAAAAGAAAACAATAAGAGAAAAAGCCATTGTCTCATCAGTAAAGTTCTAGCACTCCAATATCGTTTCACCTCAAAGTTCTCACGCAAGGCCGGTCATCTGTCATGTGGTGTCTGCCCATGATCTCGCCTTTCCCTCAGAGCGGGCAATTTGAACTATCAAAAGACATGCCGATAGTATTAGATCTTTTAACAGCCTAGAACATTATCAGGGATCATTACGGGGAGATAGATCTACTGTCACATCCAAGCAAAGAATGTTATATTTTATGCTTAACTCCGCAAAAAACCACTTGGGTTTGATTTGGTTTCTCGTTCTACGGTCATCTTGTACACACGAGAGCTAAACAGACAGGGACCTACAGTTTAAAGGGGATTCCGAACCACTAACAAATATCCATGCCCCCGCCAGGATTCGAATCTGAAGCCTGTGATACCAAAGGCCAGAGCACTAGCCACTTGGCCTCCAGGCCGCGAAACCATTTGGGAGACATGAAATTCGATATGCAGAGGACGTAACTCAATTGATGATGAGATGTCCAATCTGAAAATTCTTTATAACACTCTAAACAGTGCCGCCGATGGACAGCTGTCAAGCGGGTGCAACGTTCAAGAAGGTGGGTAAATAGACCGCCTTTTACACTCACCAGCACTAATAATAATAAAATAGATTGGGCATGAGGGTTGCCAGTTTGGACCAACATAATCCTCACGTGATCATAAAAGCACATGAAATTCGAAATACAGAGGGCGTGTCTCAATTGATGAGATGCCCAGTCTGTGTTCGTCGATACATTTTACTGACTTTAATATTGCGTACGAAACATTCTCGAAATACAGAGGGCGTGACTCAATTGATGAGATGCCCAGTTCTCATACCATTCTAAACAGTGCCGCCGAATCACAGTTGCCCTTAACTTTTATTCCTTTCAGCATCGTCGATACGTTTGAAAATGATATTTTTAATTTTACTTGACTTTAATACACTTGCGTACAAAACGTAAGTAATGAATGTTATTTTTTACACTTAATTTCGCAAGAAACCATCTAGGAGACATGAAATTCGAAATACAGAGGGCGTGACTCAATTGATGAGATGTCCATTCTAGACAGTGCCGCCGATGGACAGCTGTCAAGGTTTGGTTTGTCGCTCTATTGTGTTATTGGTGATTGTGTGCACACTTTAGGCTAATTAGACCGGGACCTACAGTTTAACGTGGATTCCGAACCACTCACAAACATCCAATTAACGTACTGGTTAACGAACCTGAAGCCTTTGAGACCTAAAAGCTAGAGTGCTAGCCAATTGGCCATCAGGCTGCTCTTTGTGACAGAACAACCGTAATAGAAGTCTGACTTGGCACCTAGGAGACTCTGTGACACTGAAGAAGGAAGGCAGTGCCTTCCGGGAGGTAATTTAGGGGAACTATCGTATGGGAGAAAACCTGAAAACTCCCACCAGGTAGCCCGACTAGTACGACACGAGGCAAGATGTTAAACATTACAAACGCCATTGAGTTATTTCATTTTTTTTGAAACAGTGTCTACAAAAAAAGCTGCCAGCGGATTGAACCTCAGCCCTAATACTCACCAGCGGCGCATGTTTGCTACTGAGCCACGAAATGGCCAGAACCGCTATCTTGTTTTCAATAGAACTCATATATTCTGTCTTCTAAATAACAGAAGTTTGTCAGCTCTACACCATCACTTCTTCCTCTATTAAAATCGAATAATTTACTATGATTTTCTAATACTTATATTTTCAAATTAAAACATGAATGACATTTTTTTGTTGCTATGTGCAATTTTACAAAACTAATAAAAATGCAGCTGTTCCCATTTTCTTAATTAACAAAACTATTAAATAATACATCTTAATTTACAAAAACATGAATTATAAATATACAAAAACTAAATTATACAAATCATATTTTAATTGTAAATATGATTTTTTCAAATAATAGATATTATTTTTTTCATTTTTTACTTAATAAGTAAAATCTAGAATATTAATAATCTTCAAAATTATTTTGAATGTTTATCTTAAATCTCTTGATGTTTTATATTGTTTATTCAATGAAGATTTTGAACATATTATTCCCAAATGAATTACTGTTATTTTATACTTTGCTTTCATGTTAAAAACATTTTTTAATTAAAAATTACTTCGCATATGCCATACAAACAATTCGTTAATAATATTTTGAATGTTAAACGACTGACTTCTTTCATTCTCATTAAAAATATTAATAGAGGGTGAATATAATTAGAATTTTCACTTTTTATTTTATGAAATTTCACCTGAGGTCTTTTAACTAATTTTTATGCATGGAAAGAAAACTGTTTCGAAATTCTTTTATGTATTAACCCAAAAAAAGAAAAGCTCATTTTCAAAAGAAAAGAAATTAGTATTGATTATATTTATTTTCATATGTTTTTAGATAATAATTATAATGAATTTCTGGATAATTTTTTTTTTCCATATTTATGCTCCAAGTTTTGGCAAACGAATACAAGATATCTAGTAAGTATCTTCATTATAATTTTCTTGTATTCCCTATTGTAAATCAATAGGATTAATTTGCATATACACAATATGCTATGTTTTTAAAATATAAACTATTGCAATTAAATAGAACTGCTTTATTTTAGTCGAAATTTCAAATAATATTGGAAAGAGGAACAAAAAGTTTGGCGAGATTTGAAAATCTGAGACAATGCCTGCGCATTTGCATATGTGTATTGTAGCATTTTTTTCACGAGAAGAGTTGTAGCATTTCATTCCCAGGAGAGGAATGTATATTCTTTAACAAGTACATAATATCAACTTATCACTCAAATTTGAATGCAGATAAGCAGTGTTGTGGGTAGCAGTGCAGATAAGCAGTGTTATATTACATGCACTTAGTGTTTTGTACTATTGAGAACAACCTGCCACTCAAGTCTGATAGCAGATATTCAGTGACATGGATAATGAAACATCATGAAATTACAGATTGTCTATTCGACTTTCATAAATCGAAATGATTGCAGATGGAATATGAACTACGTGACGAGTTGCTGCATCGGGATTGATAGATCATCGACTGAAGAAGTGTCGACTTCTATAAAAGGGGATGGCAGCTGACCTAACGAGTCGACAAGAAGTGTTGCCTTTTTAATACGATTTTATTAGTTTCACCTATATGTTTGTATGTATGTAACTGACTTTTCCCAGGAGATCTGTTTCTCCTCATATACACTATTTAAGCTGCAAAGAAACATTTACAGGCATCTTTCAGAAAGAAAACAGTTGATTATTTTAATACGCTTTTATATTAGTTTCACCTGTATGTTTGTTTGTAACTGACTCTTTGGGCTCGATTTTGCCCTACTTTTTAAGCGATCAGATTTAATGTAAACGTTGTAGACTTATGAAGGACCGACGACACTAAAATAGTTTGATAAGTTTATTATCTCATCATGATTAGGATCGCCAGGATTAGAGATTTTATTTTAACTTATGAAGAGCCATTTAACCCATGTAGAATGAAAGTATTCAGTAAAGACATTCAAACCAACATGGGACAGTGGCACAACGGACTATTTGCATTTAGCCTTTGTTTTACTCACAATTACATTATTGTAAGAACTATAGTTCCACTCCTCCGTACCGGGACCTCATTTAAATATGTTCAAAAAACATGCTTTTAGAGTTAATCAAACTAAAAAGTAAAAAATAAATGAATAGTTTAAAAAACTAAAAAACACGCTTTTAGAGTTAATCAAATTAAAAAGTATAAAATAATTGTTAACATAGGAATAAAATGACTGAAGAGAAAATGAATGTCACTGTTCTAAAAGCGTGGGGTGCTTTGTATGACATTTTAAAACTAACTCTACATTTCGGAATGAAACTAGTGAAAAATTATAACGATTGATATCGAACACCTCACGCTTTTAGAACAGTGACATTCATTTTCTCGTCAGTCATTTTATTCTTATGTTAACAATTATTTTTTACTTTTTTTAGTTTGATTAACTCTAAAAGCGTGTTTTTTAGTTTTTTTTTAAACTATTAATTTATTCTCTGAAGTAATTGAACACCCCTGGAGTTTCCGCCTATTTCGAAGTGAACCCTTTGTCTTTTCATGTATCACGCCGTGTGATAATTAAGGACTGCCACAGATCAGACAATTAGATTCGTCGTAGACACGGGAACTCTGAAAATCTCTGTCCTTGGAGTGAGCTGCACTTGTGTATCTAATTTATATCTTTAATTTTCATTTCAGAGACATTACAATATTCAAATCGTGGAGAGTGCAGTGGCTATTAATGTACCACTATTTTCCATATGAAATGGATTTAATCTGTGGTCTTGAAATTTTAATCAAATAAATATGTCACTTAGACAAATGTTTGGCCTAATGTTTCTCATTGCTTTAAACTTTTTTTTTCTTGGTGTTGGGATTGCATTTTTCATATATCTATATAAAGGACCTCTTATCGGGGTGATACATTTCATTCAAACCACTGAAATGCATTATTGATAAGATAATATTAAATATTAAAAATATTGTAATAACTCACTAATATAAAATAAAACATTACTATATGTTTGGTATTGTCTCTGAATTTGTATAATGAATATTTCACTGGAATAGAAAATGAATTTTACTCGTTGCTAGGCATTATACGTAACCCTTTTAATCTCCAAGGGATGTTCTATAACATAAAAAATGGTCGAAAGCTGCAATAAAAGACAACGACATTAATTTAAAAGGACAACGGTATAAATACGTATGACGTTTCCAAACCTCTGTGTAATAAAAAAAAGCAATTAATTATTTGCTGTGTGATAAAGCATACATTCATTTTTTTATCATTTGATTCGACTTTTGCAATAATCAAGCGCAAAAGTTTATTTTATTTTACAAAATTTTTGGTATACTTAACATATTTTTGCAAATATTTGTGAAACCAAACAAGCATGCGTATTTAAATTTATTGCTTAGCAGCAACCGTATTTGCTTTGTTTTAAAAAATTGCATATATGACGTTTCTGAATCCAGACTAACACGTTGGCAAACTCTAGTTTCTAATTGAATAAAATATTTTCTAATTTTTAGATGCTTACTTTTTATTAAACAAACTGATCATATTCCTGCTTTAATCATAAAGTAGTAATATAATAGAACTTTCATCAAGGTTGGCAGTTTGAGGCAAACACAAACATACACCTCACGTGTCTTTTGTTTTGTATTTTAACATATGCGATGATAGCTTGGCGATTTTAGCAACAATCTTTATTGCTGGCTATTACTACTCTATGGTGCTAACTCGGATGGAGTAAACGGTCTTCTATCATACAGCGATTTTCAAAAGAAATGGTTCATTTTTTTTTTTTTTTTTTAACTGTCAATAAATGTAAATTTAATTTTTATAAATATTTGGCATTTATATTCTATTAAAAATATTTTTGAGTAATATTTTCACCTCCCAAAAATGATTAAAAAATAAAATATTAACATATAAACATTTTGTATTGTTTTATCATATTTCATTTAAAATGACCAGAGTTATAAGCAAAATAACGATTCTTGCGTATATTTATTATCTATTTTAGTAAGCACAAAGATATATAAATGTATAACTTGAGGAAAAGTATTTCAGTTATTTTCGAAATTTTTCGAATAGCTCCATAATAGTTGACATTTTCTATATAAATGCGCGCAGGGAAAAGAAGCCAAGCAGCGAAACAGCGCCAACTGTAGTAAGCAAAGGACAGGAGATCTTTTGCCCCAACTTTCTGTTCCTTTAGAATAGAGGGACGCACTTTATTTACCTCTTAGTGGTACACCCTGGGCAATGTTGTATACGCTAAGTGGTCTACAGTTTTCGGCATGAGCTCGCTGCTATCCTAACAGTCGCCCGATTTTCTTGCATGTACTGCAATGGAATGCTGGCGGCTTGTCCCAACAAAAAACAAGTAATATCTATATATAAAAAAATTTTTTAAAGTCAATTCCTACTTTTTTTCACTATATTGCAGAAAGTACTTTATAAATAATTTTTTCATTTATTTTTTTAAGTTTATCAGGCGCCATCTATTGGTAGATACATGCAACTTAAATTAAATAAATTTTAAATTAAATAATTTTAAAATAATTTTTTTCTTCTAATGCAGCTGGCAAATAGACCGTGATCTTTCGCCATAAGGGCTGCATCGATGTTACTCACTTTGCATTACACAGGGGGCGCGTGTAACTTGATGGTAAGCCACGGACGGAGTAACAATGCCCCCCGCAGCGCTCTACGATCCTATTAGGACCGGGACCTACAGCTTAAAGTAGATTCCGAACCACTACAAACACCCATGGGCAAAGCCGGGATTTGAACCCGATACCTGTGGTATAGAACGCCAGAGCGCTAGCCATTCGACCACAGGCCCTAAAAAATAAAATTAATGAATTAAATTTAATTAATGAATTAATATTTGAATAGACTGTATTAACATCCAGTGCCATCCACTACAAGTTCAAAAAAAAAATGTATTTGAACTTGAGTGGATAAATAAAAAGTATTTTATGAACGATTGAAAATTTGAAGAAGATATATATAGGGAGAGTGTGAGCTAATAGAAGGAATTGATTAACTGATCTAATGAACATCTACATTGCAATGGGATTTTTGACGAAACAAACTGCATTCTTTGCGATTTGGCGGAACTGGGGAATAGAGCTCCTCTCCATCGTTGCTTGGCACTTCATGGCTAATCTGAGATGGCGAGATTTCGAAAAGCTGAAGAGCTATTGAGACGATGACTTTGGTCAACTTTGTTAGACTCTTTTGTATGCATTTTCTTTATTTTGCATTTTTTTCATTTTTGTACTGCTTTAGGATTAGAAATAAAAAAAAAAAAAAATCTTTCACCAAATTCTAAAAATCTCTCAAGAAAACTTCCAGTTATATTTTTTTTTAAATAAAAAGAATGTTTGATGATTTGTACCACATTTTTAAACCACAGATGTTCCCCAGTTTTCGATAAGTTATTTACAATGATCAAAAGATGAAATTCTAGTTTTAGGGAAAAGGTTTTCTACATCTCTGAAGGGGGTGAGTGTTACTTCCTGTGTAAGAAGTGTTGCGGAAGGAGACTCAAGGGCAACTACATGCAGTAACAGTAAGAAGAGACGCCCCGTGGAGCACATCCTCAAGTTCAAGGACTACAATCTGGAGAATGCTTTGCACTGGCAGGCTTAAAAGATGGGGCCCTGATTCTTTCATCCACTATTGAAATTGGCGAAATTTGCAATAAGAACCTGATGGCCGAGTACTCTGGCGCTCGTTACCACGGGTTTCGGGTTTGAGTCCCGGCGGTGCCATGGATGTCTGTAGTGGTTCGGAATCCGCTTTAAGCCGTAGGTCCCTGTCTAATAGGATCGTAGAACGTTGCGGGGATAGTGTTACTCGCGTCCGCAGCATATCTTCACGCTGTATAGTAAGTGCCCCTGGGTAATGTTAAATGAGTAACAGCGGCGCAACCCTTGATTATGGCACAAAGATAACTGTCTGTATTGCCAGCTGCATTAGAAAAAAATTGCATTAAAATAAAATAAAATTAGCATTCCATCGCTGTTTTTTTGTTGCAATTGATTTTTGTTTTTTCTTTTATTTGTATTAAAACAACTTTTGTGTAACTGACGATTTTATCTAGGTTCTCATTAATTAATTTTTTTTCCAATGGGATTCAGAATTATAAAACGTAGTGCTTGAAAGTAAGACGTATAGATTTAGTTAATTATATTGTAAACAAGTTACTTTTAACCTGTTGTACATTAATCGTTAATTTCTAAATATAGGTGAGTAGTCGGAGTCCGCAGCAAGGAGTCGAGAATTTGATCATTTTTGAAGAAGATCAGGAGCCGGTTTAAAAATCCGACTTCCAGTTATTTTATAAAAACAAGTAATATAAAAAAAAAAAAAGTCAATTCCTACTTTTTATTCACTTCAGTCCTTCATAAATAATTTTCATTCATTTTCTTCAGTTTATCTGGCACCATCTATTGGTAGATATATGCAACTTAAATCTAAAAAAACTAAAATTAATTAATTAAATTTAATGAATGAATTAATATTTGAAAAACTGTATTAACATCTAGTGTCATCCACTACAAGTTCAAAAAAAAAAAAAAAAAAATGTATTTGAACTTGAGTGTTATTTTATGAACGATTGAAAATTTGAACAAGATATATATAGGCAGAGTGGGAGCTAATAGAAGGAATTGAAAATAGCATTTGCTTTTCTAAAATTTTTGATCGTCGTCGTCGTCGTCGTCCTTGTGTTTACGGAGTTCCTTGGTCTATGAATTACTCCAGGATTATAGATTAAAGTTCATGGTATGGAGAAAAGCATTGATGATTATAAACAGTAATGAGTGATAAAGGTATTGCCCAATAGTGAAATAAATACAAGTTAAGAATAAAAAATGAAAAAAAAAAGAAACAAGATAAAAACCAGTTACAGAAAAAAATATATACATAAAAACAATTAGGAGTATACTACGGGAGTAGAGTAAGTGCTGCTAGAAATGATGACTAAAGAGACAGGTCAGATTCGAACCCGCTGCCTTACGGCAACAAGGACTCTACTCTGAACACTGAGCCAGTTCGTCCAGGTCAATTGCAAATTGTGCAGTGTCGCCCGAGGGCGTTTAGTTTTTTTTCCGGCAATGTGAAATTGTATCTGGGAAGATTACAATTTCATCATTGGGAATAAAATCAAGATTTGCGTAAAAATTTTTCGCAAGTTTAAGCATAAAATTTTGAATAGCAGGGAGGGATAAGCTGTGGCGAATGTCATCATTTCTAAAGTACCAAGGAGAGTTTGTTATCATACGAAGTAATTTATTTTCAATTCTATTAATAAAATTAATGTGGTACCTTGCA
The DNA here is from genome assembly GCA_021605095.1 of Caerostris extrusa. NCBI lineage: Eukaryota > Metazoa > Arthropoda > Arachnida > Araneae > Araneidae > Caerostris > Caerostris extrusa. The sequence goes on from BPLR01005938.1 coordinate 79,044, forward strand.
GCAGAACCCCCAAAGGGTAACAGGGCAAATAGTACATGTAGATATTTATTTTCTAAAGAAAGAGGTGAGTTTTTGTTAATAAAGGGTACAACATAGAATACAAATATTAACTTTCTTTTAAAAATTTTTGAAAATGTTAAAATTAAATATTAAATAGCAAGGAGGAGTCAGGAAACGAGCATATATGTAGGTGTCAGGAGTTGGTTTAAAAATGCGATTCCCGACTTTTTTACTAAAATAATTTTTTATTTTTCAAAAATATTTGAAATTAATGTTAAAATTAAATATTAAGAAGAAAATTCATTTGCATCCTTTTAATAATACAACCAGTAGCAAAGATAACTACTGTTTTTACCCGCATACCAAGTAAAATTGAGGTATTTTTCTCAGCACTGAGGGTTAAAAAGAAAGCTGTCTGAAATTCACAATGGAAGTAGGTTAAAGCTATTCTATTATTGAAAAAGAAGATTCACTGTATTAAAATTATATTTTTGTGTAAAATTTTCTTTTTGTTTCTTTTAATCTATTCTATAATATTTTGGTACCTGTTAATTTCGCACTGTTATTTTTATAGTATATATGTGTGTTTTTTCTTAGCAAACTTAGAGTATCAGAATGTCTTTTAAGTGAGTGCAGATACTACACCTTTCAAGTTATAAAAAATATTTGTTATGCAAAAACTGCTTTCATAGTTATATGAATAAGTTCAATAAAAGTCATTGAATTTTGTTGGGTTGGAATGAATGAACTACTTTTCAAGCGTAGGAATAGTTAAGTAATTGGATCTTGCTCTTGTCACCCCAGCGCATTTTTCTTGAGATCTAAAAGTTTGGTTTGGTTTGGTTCGTCGCTCTATGGTCCTCTTATGCACACTTTGGGCTAAACAGACCGGGACCTGCAGTTTAACGTGGATTCGAACCACTAACAAACATCCATGCCACTGCCAGGATTCGACCCTAAATCATGGGATACCATTGGCCAGAGCGCCAGCCACTTGGCCACCAGAATGCTTTGAGATCCGACAGAGAGAATAATAGTGTGCGATGAGGATTGTACTAGGTTGTGTATAGATGCTTTTATTTCAATAACTTTTTAAATAATTTTTAAAATAATCATCATAACTGGCTCGACAGCCCGTTGTGGGCCTTGGCCTTCTTTAAAAGATCCAGCCAGGACATATGCCAGGACTCCTCCTGGCCGTGGACCTCCAATTTGTCCTCTTAATAACATTAACATTGATTTAAAATTTTTTATCTTAACTGATTATCTTAATATCAGAGTCTAAACAGTCGACCCAACTCTTTTCGGTCTTCCCTTGGTCGCTGTCCAAAAGGGATCGCATTGAAAACCCTCAAAGCAGCTCTATCACTTTCCATTCTCATGAGATGATCGGCCCATCTCATTCTGTTCAGTTTAATAAAGTTTAGAATGTCAATATCTCTAAAAAGTTTGTAAAGTTCGAAATTGTATCTTCTTCGCCAATTTCCATTGTCATTGATACTACCAAAAAATAGTTCGTCGCACTTTTCTTTCAAAGATTGCCAACATTTTCTCTTCTCTTGCTGTTAGTGGCCATGTTTCAGATGCATATGTTAACACTGGTCTTATGAGAGCTTTATGCAGTAAAATTTTAGTTCTTGTAATCAGGTGAGATCTTAATTGGCTTCTAAGACCAAATAGGCAGCAATAATTCTCTTTCGGATCTCGGGGCTGATTTCATTTTGGTATTCAATCTCAGATCCCAGGTAAGTAAACTTTTTAACACTTTGAAATCTATGTTTTCGAATTTAAAATAATAAATCACATATATATATTCCGATCTGATGGTCGGGTAACTAATACTCAGTGCCAGTCCTCAGTGCGAGTCCCGACGCTGTCCTAGATAATCATTTTGAAAATACTCGATGATTTTCCAAAACTGCTTGAATCAAAGTAGTGAGAATTACATTTTGGCATAGTGTATAATGAGTTTTGGGACAAATATATTCATATTCAATTATTTATATTTATATTTATACTTTTATTATTTATGGGGCCTGATGGCCCGAGTGGTTAGCGTTCGGAGTCCCAGGGTTCGGGTCCTTGTCCCGGTGGTGCCAGGGATGTTTGTAGCGGTTCGGAATTCACTTATAGCTGTAGGTCCCAGTCTAATATGACTGTAGAGCGTTGGGCTTAGGGTTGACAACCGTATGTCATAAAAAAAGAAAACACCTACTATCTAGAAATCTGCTAACGAGCATACGGCCTTAGCCCACCACAGGCCTGTTGCGCCACTGATGATGATATACACTCAAGTCCATAAATTAAGGATAATGAAGTTCAGGCAAAGAAAGAGATAGAAGCAAAACAAATTTGACATTTGTGAAGTCTATTTATTAAACAAAAGGTAAAGAGCAAAAAAAAGATGCTATATGTTTGACATAAATAATAAAACTTACGATTTTTACTCCATGGAACAAATTAAAAAAAAACAACCTATTTACAAAAAAAAAGTATAACATGGTTAGTATGATGGTTAATATGGAGTATGTCTCCCGGACGATGCAATACAGGCCTTACAACGCCTAGGCATGCTGAGTATCAAATTATCAATCTGATCTTGGGGAATATTACACCACTCATCAAGCAATGACCCTCGAAATTCCGGTTGACAGGTGGGAGGGGTTGACGGGCTTTATTCGTCGGCCAAGCACATCCCACACATGCTATATTGATTCAAGTCCGGTGAGTATACTGCCCAATCCATACGGGTGATATCCTCCATTTGAAGGCATTCGTCTACAATGTTTGCACGGTGAGGACGGGCGTTGTCATCCATAAACAGAAATTCAGCACCCATGGCGCCCCGAAACAAACGTACATGTTGTTCCAGAATGACATCCAGATAGATATGGCCTGTCATCGTTACACTCTGAACATGCAGGTCAGTTCTGGAACCAAGAATAATTCCTCCCCAAACGAGCCATCCTGCACCACCGTAACGGTGCCGTTCAATGGTGTTCTCTTGGTGGTAACGGGTACCTGGCGCTCTCCATATGAAAGTCCGGCGAAGATCAGACTGCAAACCAAACCTGAACTCGTCGGAAAACATCACACAAACCACTGTTGCGGTGTCCACAATGCATGCTCTCTACTCCAGTTTAATCGCCGGCGACAGTGAGTTGCGGTAAGTGGAACACATCTGACAGGCCTACGAGCATATAGACCAATGTGTCCTAAGCGTCTGTACACGGTCTGCTTTGAAACTGTCGTACCCGTAGCTGAAGAGAGCTGACGGGACAGGTCTGATGTTGTGCTCCGTCTGTTTCTTTTGGCAGTAACTGCTGCAAATACCGGTCCTCATTCGGCGTTGTAACTCGGGGGCGACCTGTGCTGTAACATCTACTCACATTACCATCATCTTGGAATCGTTGCCAAAGCCTGAGATGACACTGTGGGCGATTCCAAGTTCCTCGGATACCTCCAGCTGGATACGTCCGCATTCCAATCGTCCGATAATTCTACCAAGTAAAAAATCATCCAAATGCTTCCTTTTGTGCCATAACTATGCGGTTATTGCACTGAAAGGCTTTTAAAGCGCTTGTGAACAATTTTAGTTCTTTGCCACCATTCCTTATATACCCCTCTCTTACACTCTCGTCATTGTGACGTACTATCCGCGCCATCTGGTGGTTTCCTGTAATTTGCATATTCTTCTTCAAGATGTGTGGGATAATTCTACAGGAGAAATTTTTATTTTAGAGTTCAATTTCTGTGTGATTCTGAATTATCCTTAATTTATGGACATGAGTGTATATATACATAAATATATGGATATATACATATATATACAGTAGAACCTCTGTAAGTCGAACTTCAAGGATACGCCAAATAATTCGAGTTTTAGAGTTTTCGACTTATGGAGGATTTCGACTTACGCGGATTTTGTAAGGAAATATTCGACTTGTAGAGGTTTAGATTGTTTCTAACTTATTTTGAGTTAGAGAGGTAAAATAAATAAAAATTCAAAAAATAATTCCGAAACAACTTAAAAGTTATATTAAAATAAAAAAAAAATATTATGTATTAAAAAGTCAGTTATTATTATTATTATTATTATTATTATTTTTTTTTTTGCTTTAGACAATTCGATCGTTCTCTATCTATAGCATTATCTAAGCTATAAAAGAGCAGAAAATTCTTTTTCTTCCGAGTTGCTATTTCATAGAATTAGTTATTCTATTTACTATATACTCATGCATTGTTTTCTAGGAAACAATGAAGTGCATTGTCGGCAAATGCTTAAAGTCGGTAACTTATTTTTCTTCGAGCTATAGAGGTAATTAGTTTCAAATAATCAAGTTGTAAGAATATTTTTTGTTCTAATGCAGCTGGCAAACACTGAGACAGCTTGGTCTTGGATGCCTTAAGGTAAGCGCTGCACAGACGTTACTCACTTTACATTACCCAGGGGGCGCGTGTAACTTGAAGATAAACCACGGACGCGGAATAACACAACCCCCGCAACGCTCTACGATCCTATTAGGACCGGGATCTACGGTTTAAAGTGGATTCCGAACCCCTACAAACATCCATGGCACCGCCAGGACTCGAACCCGAAACCTGTGGTACCGAGCGCCAGCGATACCGAGCGTATACCGAGCGCCAGAGCGCTAGCCACTCGGTCATTCGGGCCCTATATAAAAGAATATAAAATTATAAATAAGAGTTAGGTGTTGGGAACTAGAAGTCGAGACTCGGTATAAAAAATTGACGCAAGAATCATAAATTTTTTTGGCCAACTCCTCGGCCCTGATGGCAACATTAAATTTAAAGCTTAATTTGTATTTGTATAAAGGTATGTTTCCACCAGATTTTACAATCACGTTTCATAGAACGTCAACCAAATAGAAAGCTGGTCCAACTCAGACTGCAGATTGGTTTCTGCTCTGTGACATGAGATTTTAATATCTGGTGGAAATTCTCTTTAATCGAATGATATTAAAACTTTGTGAGGTAGAACACCAGTCAATCGAAAGCTTGAACGGACAAGAGGTCAATATTTAAAATGGTTGACGAGTGAATTCCTGTATCCTCTGTCCTTAATTCTTTTTTTTTTTCCTACCAAAATCAAAAAAAAAAAAAAAAAAAAAAAAAAAAAAAATCGAAATACCTGATATAAAGAAGTACAATTTAATCTCTAGTGTAACAACTATTACAATAATTTTGAACTAAGGGGGAAAAAAAAAAAAAGACTTATATGTAAGAAAATTTCATCATTTATATTACAAATTTATTATGCTGTCATATACTAATGTTAATAAATGAAAATAAAATAAATATGAAAATGTAACACTTAAATTGCAATGACCTTTAAAGGCAATGACCTTTTAAGGTTTTAATACTTACAAAGGCAATGACCTTTTTTTTTTTTTTTTTTTTTTTTTTTTTTGTTTTTGATTTTGTAGTTCTTTAAAAAAAATAAATAAATAAATAATAATAATAATGAAAAATAAATGTAAACACTTTTTTAGAAAGTAATTATTATTTTTTATATAAAACTAATGCATGTTAATAATTATAACTGTCATAGGCAAAATCGCAGAATAGGAGCCGCTCGGATATGGCGTCAAAAATTCTTTTCGCCAAAGTGCGTCAAGAAAAGGGTTGTGATTATAAGTGAAGTGAATTGTAAATAGTACAAGAAATCTGGGTAACCACATTTGGCAACTTATCGCTTAGTTGGAGTCACAAAAAGTTTAACCCTTATTTGCGATTTGGTCCTATCATATTGCCCCCGTATAATGTGAAAAATTTAATTTTATTTGGTTGCAAAATACATAATTTTTATAATTGAATTTATTCTAAAAAAAACTTATTAAAATTATTTTTTATTCATTTTTATATACAAAAATCATGTTGACATGATTTATTATTATAAATGTACTGTTTTGTTCTCTAAATTCATCATTGACATCATGTCATCACGCATGAATCTCATGTCGCATAAAGAAAAACACAGATAAAAGTATTTTCGAAGTTCTAACTAGATGAATCATAATACAGTCATTCATCTGACATATTCTTCTTCAGGTGGAAAATTAAATTTAATTTTAAAAATACATACGGAAAGTATTCAGTGACTGCCATATGCGCGCTAATGGACCTGGCACATCTTTGGATTTGCCGAATCCCAGCGCTGTCCAGGTTCTTGTACTTTTCATTGAGTAAGTTTGAAGTTGGTACTTGCTTTTCAAAGGCACAAGAAGAATAGCCTGGAAGTTGGACGTGAGACCATACCGGAGGATGGATTCCACGAAAACTCTCATCGCTTTGATGTGGATCCAAGACGAGAATCCTGCAATAAAATTGACCTTTATCCACCTCTGAAGGACGGCAAGTTGCGCTCTCTTGAGGTTTCGGAGAGTTTTTTTCGATGTCTTTCTCTTCCTCTATTTGTTTTTCACGGAATTCGAAATCCGAATCGAGAACTTCTTCTGCCTAGCGTTTTTTTTGAACTCTTCCGCAGTTTTTCTTGCAACTATCACATTGTACAGCATGTGGGTATTGTCCTCGAAAATTTTTGTGGACGAATTAGGGACTACCATGTCTGACATAGTCTGATAAGTTTCCAACCAGAGTTTCTCTAAGTTCTTCGGAACAATCACCAGTAGCGTTATTAGATATTCAGAGTTCAGAACAAAGTGCTCTTTCTTTACGATTCCTGCCAGAGATCTTGTCCAGAGACTGCCGGTGTGCTGTTTCTCTATGTTTTCGAGATTGCGGTCTAGTTGCCGATAATCACTTATGTGGACTTTCATACTTTCGTCCAGTTTTTTTATGTCGATTTTTATATTGTTGTAGTATAGTAAGAGGTTTTGCACTGAAATTTCACTGGGTTCCAAGCAAACCTCGTCACATACGTATGAACGTCCATGTCATGCACTTCAAAGAATCTCGAAAATGTTCATTCCCTTCTAACACTTCACGCATAAATTCTACAAGTCTGTGAAGGGCATCTTCAGTGTAGTCGTCCAACAATCTGAGCTCCTCTGCAAGATAGATAAGTTCGTCCAGAGTTCCAATTTTTAATTCTGGAACATGGAATTTGTAATTGATGGACAGATTATTTGCCTGTGTTGCTTCGTTGTTGAGTGATCTGAATGCTTCTTCCTTTGATGGTTCTCCAGGTATAGAGACGATCCAGAATTGATTGGGTTTCTTCCTATTCCTTCTAAAACATAAGCAGTTGTAACACCAAGAATCAGTTTTCTGAAACGGACTCACAAACTCGCAACTGTCACATGGACGTAAAGATCCAAACGTGGCTTGTTCCTTTTCAACGTTAGCAATGTGTTCCAGCAGATTTTCCTGCTTCTTCAGAAATTCCTCTTGTTCGTTAGCTTCTTCAATTGCTTCTTTCCCCTTATCACTTGCGGATTTCTTTAATCCTCTTTTTTGAATCCTTTTCATTTAAGCTTACTTTTGAATCTTTAGAGGATTTCTTTTTTTTTGTTGTTGTTTCTTCGTTACTTTCTTCAATCGCTTCTTTCCCCTTATCACTTGCGGATTTCTTTAATCCTCTTTTTTGAATCCTTTTCATTTAAGCTTACTTTTGAATCTTTAGAGGATTTCTTTTTTGTTGTTGTTTTTTTCGTTACTTTCTTCAATCGCTTCTTTTCTCCTTATCACTTATGGATTTCTTTAATCCTCTTTTGATCCTTTTCATTGAAGCTTTGAATCTTTAGGAGGATTTCTTTTTGTGTTGCTGTTTCTTGGCTACTTTCTTCAACTGCTTTTTTCCTTATCACTTGCGGATTTCTTTAATCCTCTTTTTGATTCATTTTCATTCAAGCTTATCTTTGAATCTTTAGAAGATCTCTTTTGTGCAGCAATTTCATTACTTTCGTCTTCTAATGATTGCGATTCTCTGTTGTCGATCAACTTCTTTGTGTCAGACATCGTGCTTTCTTCAGATGTTTTATCATTTGTATTACTCTTCAATGTAGTAGTTGTCGTATCTGACATAATAATCCCTGGTAATACATAACTATATTAAAATCAATAGCCTAATTAAATACATTATGCATTATGTAAAAACTTTTCCATTGCTACAATCTATTTGAAAAATTGATATTACAACCTACTAAACAAATTTCAATCCATGAAAACTGTCTCCAAAGGTTTTCTTTTTTATTTTCTCTCCTGTTATACCACGTACCTCGGTACATATTTATTGACTAAACTACACAACCAAACAAAATACAATTTTATTTTGAATAAATAAAACCTAGTTTTTATCATCAACACAATCATTTGAAAACATTTTTTTTTATCTTTGTAGTGGAAGTTGAAGTTTATTAAAAATAATAGCCGAATTTATACAATGGGTAATTGCTAAATCTCGAGCACAGACTGATATTGGTTATTGTGCTTTCAAATAATCATATCATATTTTTTTTAACATATGATGAATTATAAATTATTTTCGGAAAATTTATACTTTTTTTGGTGTTTGAGTATCAATTAGTTTTTTTTTTTTAAATTCGTAGTAATATTTTTATTAAAGTGTGACAGGTTGTAGCTTATATTACGTTGAAATACCTTAATCATATCAAAATATTATTATTATTATTTTTGAGATTTTTTTTGTTTAGTTTTGTATAATTTTAATTGGCGTATTATTATACATATCCACAACACTTTTTTTTGCAATTTATTAAATAAAATAAAGAATGCAAGTTAAAACGAAATTATTGTTTAAATATTAAAGGGAAAAAGCATTTCTCTATGAGCTAAGCTTATTTGTTTTGAATGAAATTAAAATTCTGAAATATCGTAGTTATTTATCAAGTAATTTATCTATTTGACTATATATATCTTTGACTGTTAAAAAAAATAATTTTTTTTTAATAATAAAATTTGTCTATTTTTAATATATAAACATAATGTAAATGAAAAGTCTTTGAAAATCTTAAACCTGATATCTTCTTCGTCCTTTTCATCCTTTCGTACATCGTTGATCCTCATTTACCTAACGGACAACCCACATACCGATGATAACAGTGCCTTTCGGGAGAACTTTTAGAAAATAACTGCTCCACATTTGAGAGTCATACAGGAAAAAACCCAAAACCTCTCACCAGACAATCTGACTATCGATGCAATATGTTACACACATAGTCACAATTGTAAATGATTTGATATAATTAGACAATTATATATATATATATATATTATATATAATTCCCGTGTCACGATGTTTGTTTGGGATGAACTCTGAAACTAACAATCCGATTTTTAACTTTTTTTTTCTTAGATGTGTGTTTTGTTCCAACTTGAGAGATAGGACAATTTTATACAGATTTTTTTTTTTATTTATTTAAATGCAAAATCGATGATTTTTCATAATTCGTCATTTGGCGCCATTGACGTCATTTGACGCAACTAAAATTTGCGATTTCTCATCCGATGGACGCAATTTTGAAAATACATTCAAAATACAAGGTCAGGTGTACCATAAGATCCGGGTCTTTGATGTCAATACCTAACGAAGAGCCAAAATTTCTTCAAATTTATTTTATGGGCAGTTCTGAAGAACGTGTGACAACTCGATGTCAGTATAATTTTTTATCGAACAAGCAAGTATAAAGAGCTATTGTAGATTGTTGGAAAATCTTTTTAGAAAATCATAAGAAATAGTGTTCATCGCTTAGTTCTTAGATAAAGAAAAGTAATGATTATTAAACATTAAATTTGGCAAAATAATTATAAAACTGTTTTAAAAATCAACATTATCTACCTCATTCATTAAATTACTAAAAATTAAACATTTTCTATTCGTTGAAGCTTAATTGAAGCTATGTTTGAACTTTTCATCATTTTTACCAATCACTTCCTTAACAATACCAATTATAGCATCTAATAATTGAACGGAATACTAGAAAGCCACAGCAACGCGTGGCCGGGTCTGCTAGTATATATATATATATATATATATATATATACTAGCAGACCCGGCCACGGGTATATATATATATATATAATTGCTTGTAAATAATTAAATGCTTCCCAGAACCTGAAAGTGGCTATCTTCACGAAGCCATTATAGGTCAAGTATAGGCCAAATACAATGCATACAAAAGGCATTTATAATTTTTAGACATTTGAAAAGAATTCAGAAAATCATAGATTTTAATCTTAGCATTAAGTTTCTACGCTGAGAGCTTTGTATGCTTTCAGAAATGTATTTTAAAAGTGTTTTATCGATTTTAAGAATACTTCTAAATTTTTTATTCATCATTTTTTATCTTACCTCCGAAATTAAATATTTTTTTTTTCATGAAAAGATTATTTATTTTTATTATTTAATCTGAAGCAATCAGATATCGAGATTCAATCACGAATATATCCGGATATACAATAAATATGGGAGGAATTATTTGAATCTATTAACGGTAGATGGCAGCACAAAAAGTATGTTAAATTTTTGTTTTTAGAATAGCCTAAATTTATAATTCTGAAAATTTAACAAGTACTACATGCGATTACCACAAATGAGGTACAAAGCATTTTTGAAAAGCGCAATTTTTCTTCATTTTTTTATTTGTGTTTATTAAAAATATGTTAAGCTGTTATTAACTTAAATTATGAAGAACTGTTATGATGAAAAATTTATAAATAGAACCAGAAATGATATCGTTTTGGATTTTTATATCTCTGAAGTATTTTGATATTTAATGGAAGATCTCAATTTTTTATTCTAAGCTTTAAGTTTTAATAGTTTGTCTCTCGTTTGAACATTTTCTGTGTTCATGCAAATTATTTATTATTTTTATATATAGTTATTTTTACATGTTTAATGTTTCATTTTCGTGTTAAAATATTTGAAATAGATATTTTTTTTTCAAATTTAAATCGTTTTCAAATATTTCTCTTTTATGATGTCTAATTAAATATTTATATTTTTATTTAACCAGAATTAAAGATCATATTTCGTTAATTTTTTTCCCTGATAAAATAAATTTCTCCTTCAGTGAATAGGAACATTTATAAAGGGAGAAATTCTAATATTCATTTTTTTTTCAAATCCTCCTATTAGCACACACTCTCCCTATATATCTATATCTTGTTCAAATATTCAATCGTTTGTAAAATACTTTTTATTCATCCACTCAAGTTCAAATACATTTTTTTTAACTTGTAGTGGATGACACTGGATGTTAGTACAGTTTTTTCAAATATTAATTCCGTAATTAAATTAAATTAATTATTTTAAATTTTTTTTTTTTTAGATTTAAGTTGCATATATCTACCAACAGATGGCACCAGATAAACTTAAAAAATGAATGAAAATTATTTATAAAAAGGAGTTTTGCAATATAGTGAAAAAAAGTAGGAATTGACTTAAATTTTTTTTTTTTAAATTACTTGTTTTTATAGAGAAAGAAAAATATGCAACTTATATAAGTTCAATATTAATGAGATCGAAGAAAAATTGAAGAGTAAAAAGAAGGGAACCTCCTTCCCCTGTAAGCTAAGGATGAAAGTTGTAAAAACATAATTCAATGAAATTAATAACATGATTTAATGTAGGAGGGAGGGAGTTTTTGAATCTTTCCCAAGGACTTGAAAACGCACAGAAGAAAGAGATAGATGATAGCACTTTTATAAACGTCATTTGGTTGGATTTATGATAGCTAAATTTATTTGGAGTATTGCGTTTATCAATTTAACACGCATAAAATTTTTAATCTTACTTATAAAGATTAAAATTTTTTTATTTTTTATTATTACTTAAATTTCTATAAGTTTTAAAAATTTAAATTAGTGGAATGCTTACATTAGTTAACACCTATTGAAAAATTATATATATAACATATATATATAATAGAAACAATTAAAAAAGTTAAAAACGAACATAATCAGTACACTTAAAAAATTTACCACATTAATTTCAAGGAAGTTTCTAAAAAAAATAAAAACTGTAGACGTAGTGAGTTCACCAGATGGCGCCGCACACAAAATAAGATTTTGTTTAATTAAAAGATAATGATATATTTTTTATGATTGGCGATATTTCATACCAGATAAAAGCATGGTGAATTTAATGATGCATATATATATATATATATATATAATATAATAGAATAGAATAAAAAAGGCATATAGAGAGTGGTTATAATTACAATAAAAGTCCTTTTAATTTCTAATAATTAAAATCTTAAATTATATATTATCAAAAGAAAAACAGACAAATTTGAATTTGGATTGTTCTGTATTAGAACCTCTTTAAGTCGAACCTCGATAAGTCGAAAACCTCCACAATTTTTTGTTCCCTTCCCATCAAGCCCCAAAACCTCCATTACTCGATATTTAAACCCTCTATGAGTCGAAATAATTAGTCAATCCCCACAAGCCATTTTGGTATATATTTTCCCTCCGTAACTCGAAAAAAAAATTGGGCCTCTGTATCTCGAACATTAGATCTTTTTTACAACCCTTTTTACAACCTTTACAACTTGATCATTTCAAACTAATTACCTCTATAGCTCGAAGAAAAATAAGTTACCGACTTTAAGGATTTGCCGACAATGCACGTCATTGTTTCTTAGAAAACAATGTATGAGTATATAGTAAATAGAATAACCAGTTCTACGAAATAGCAACTCGGAAGAAAAATAATTTTCTGCTCTTTATAGTTTAGAAAAGCTATATTTAGAGAACCATCGAATTGTCTAAAAGAAAAAAAAATTAACTGACTTTTTAATGGATAATATTTTTAATTGTAATGTTGTTTCGGAATTATTTTTCGAACTTTTATTGTAGTACATAATATAATTTTTAAGTTACAAATAAACATGCTTATTACCTCTGTAAGCTTGAATTTTTATTTATTTTACCTCTCTAACTCAAAATAAGTTAGGAAGAATCTAAACCTCTAAAAGTCGAATATTCTGTAAGACGAAATCTTCCTTAAGTCGAAAACTCAATAACTCGAATTATTTGGCGTCTCCCTTGAAGTTCGACTTACAAGGTTCTACTATATCACAGTTTCTTCTTTGTGCGCAATCCGTATCTATCACGATTTACAAAAAGTTCTTTGGAAACCTCTCAAATAATCTCTGGTATAGGCCAGGAATACACAGCTCATACTCTGCTTTCTTTTTTAAGCTAGATGAATATCTGCTATTTCTAGGCTAGAACGATCAATCATTCTTCTATCGTTGTGTCAGTATGTGAATGCTGTCTCTAGGAGAATTATTTACCATGACCAGAAAATATTTCTAACCCCGTATTGTTTATTTTTAGTATTCCATGATTTCAAAGTTTTGAAAAATAATTAATTCTGCATTTTTTTTTCGCTTTCTTCCGCCATTAGAATAATTTCAAAAATAAAAAATAATTCACATACATATCAAGTAGCAAATCAATAATCCATTAACTTCAAACTCCTGGTTTGAACTAAGGAGATCGGCATTTTAGAATTCGGCTAGTATATTTGGCGAGTTTCTTCTCTTGCGGTTTTTGTCAAGTCCCCTTGTAAACAAAAAAATGTTCACTGTAGTTGCAGTTTTCATTTAATTGCAGCAGTTACATTCAACATTTATCGTCTTTTGGTGATTTCATTTGGCGCGGCAAAGAGATTTGACGAAACAGGAACCTTAATGTGTAGAATCCCTGAACTAAGTGCATAGATACTGAAACAATTAAATTGCAGAATCTCCCATTCTGTACATTACAGAGCTATGAGCATTTCAAAGGAAATGTAGAACACGTAGCTTGATAATGGCCAATCCGAGTTTGTCTTAGCAACGCATGTTTTTTATAAATTTTAAAAACACATCTAAAATCACATGCGAAATGAATGTTTATTTTAAATAAAATTTCATGAGAAGAAAGTTGCTCTTGGTAATCGAAAAATTAATCTTTTTTTTTTTTTTAAATTACTAGCTTATACAAGAGCTTTACTAGCTATGCACAAGAGCTTATACAAAGAGCTATGCATAGAGCTTATACAATATTATGTGAATGAGCTCATATAACGTCATAGTGAATTTGTTAATACATTTGGAAGTGGTGATGATGCTATCCAACGTATATATCAGTTTGATGCTATCCAATAAATATATTGTGCTGAAACAATCAGTTTCATGTTCAGCCGATGATGTGTATATCCTATAAAAATTCAAATCTAGGTTTCGTTTAAAGGTTGCATCAGCAAAAACTGCCAGTGAGAAAAGTAGAGAAACATGTTTGCCACGACAATGGTGATATTTTCAGTTGCTGTTCAGTTTTTGTTGAAGAATTTCTCTCTGTAAAAATTCGTGTTACATGATTCCCCAGAGAAAATAAAAAACTGGGTGCGTATACTTTATTCATAGTGACACACGTAGAAGCATTTTAGAAAGGGAGTATTTTTTTTTTTTCATATTGAAAAAGAGATTTTATATATTTTTAAAGTTTTTTTATTCTACTTCTACCTGAACAGATATGACAGAAGGAAAGATGCACATATTGATTATATATATTCTTTAAAGCTATGTTAGAAAAAAATTGAATTATAATTTAAAAAAATTATATACTTTATGCATTTGGTATATCATGTATGAACATATTCTCTTATATCAACTGAACTTGAATATATGCATTGTTAAGTGATGGCTTTCATGAACAGATATGATATAAGGAAAGATATACATATTAAATATAATTTTAAAGCTATTCTAGAAAAAAATCAAATTATAATAAAAAACATGACATCATTTATGCATTTCATTATATCATGTATGAACAAATTTTTTATCACTGAACTTGAATATGAAGTTTAATGTTAAGTGATTGCTCAATTAACTTTCATAAACATAACCAAGGAGTTCTGCGAGGTTTAAACAAAGTACTTTGGCCTGCGAAACAACCGCATACTTTTATCTTGATGTTGGAGAAGCGTTGCTTTAGGTAAATTCCCATTGGAATTTTATGTCACGCATTTTATATCTAGAAATATATAATAATTAAAAAATAAAAGGGACAGGTAATAAAATAAATTAAAAAGAGTGAAAAAAATTTTTTTGAAGACTTTAAGAATAAAATGTAGAAATATGAAATGAGAAGAAACTATAACATTAGAAGGAGGGGCACCATCTGGTGGGTCTTGCAGTAATGGCACTTCAGATGAAGGAATGAGGGGGAAAAACAACGGATTATGTGTTAAGAACAGTACGCGGTCTTTTTCTATTTTTAAACAAAAGAAATATCATACCTAGGAAGAGAGTTTACAACCGAATTGCAAGTGTGAGGAAGAGTATTGTAGAAATTTTAAGTATAAATTGGCGAATATGTAAGAAGTTAAACGATCCTGATTCCTAAAGTACCAAGGTGAGTTGATGATCATCCGAATGATTTTGTTTTCATGTCTTTGGATGATTTCCAAGTTACATTTTTGGCGCGGAGCCCCAAATTGGACTTGCATAATAAACATAACCAATATTAATATATTATGTTGAGAAAATTTAAAATAATCATCTATTTACATTCTGAAAATCATAGCACATTGATTCGATGGTGGAAATTGTGAGTTTTAGCAACATATATTTCATATGTTTTAAAACACACGAAATAAAAAAATTAGTACGTGAAAATCAGTAAATTTATTTTAAATGATAAGCGTTTATTTTAAATGAGTTTATTTTAAAAATTTTCGTGGTGCGTAGGGAAATTAATTAAAGTTTTTCTATTCTAAAACAGATATGATGTAAGGAAAGATATAATAGTGATTAAATATAATTTTAAAACTATTCTAGAAAAAAAATCAAATTATAATAAAAAAAAAAGATATCATTTATGCATAGTATAGTATATTAGGCATTTTTATATCAACTAAACTTGAATATATATAATGTTAAATGATGATTAATTAAATTTCGTAAAAATATCCAATCATTAGATATTATGTTGAGAAAATTGAAATAACCATCTATTTACATGCTGAAAACCATAGCACATTGATTCGATGTTGGCAAATTGTGAGTCTTAACAAAACATATAGGGCCTGAAGACCGAGTGACTAGTGCTCTGGTGCTCGGTACTACAGGCTTCGGGTTCGAGTCCCGGTGGTACCATGGATGTTTGTAGTGGTTCGGAATCCACCTTAAACTATAGGTCTCAGTCTAATAAGAATGTTGGCGTATTATTGGCAGATACACCGTAAAAGAAAATATCTCCTGTCTCGAAATCTGCCTTAGGCCACCATGGGGTTATCACCAATGATAATGATAATGATAAGCCTCAAACCACCAGAATTTCCAGTGCATTTATTTATTCTACTTCAGTTCAATAACTTCCAGTCTTTCTTCTAATATTATCTCGCATTACTGATCACAAATTTCATGTTACATTTTTATCTCTAATGTTTTCATTTTTTCTTTCTTTTTTTCCTTCAATTCATACGATTACTAAGTATTATGTATTAATCCCTGGCTTTCTTTCCTACTTCCCTCACATACCATTGAGTAGATGAACGTTTCGCGTTTTTAGGCACTCGCCACTTTATTGAACTTCGTAGTAGTAGTAACAAAACATATTTCATACCAGTTTTAAGACATGCGTAGTAATAAAAGAAATCACGTGAAAATCAGCATTTATTTTAAATAAAATTTACTGAGATTAAAGTTTTCGAAGTGCGTGGGCAAGTTAATCTGTTTTAACTAATTACTTGCACTCTTATTTATTTTCTTTACGCTTTTTTTTGGTTTTTAATTTTTGCCATCTGTGATTGAGGTTTTATTATTTAAAAATTTTTTTTTTTTTGTTTCACATTTCCGTGCTCTTAAAACTATTGTTTCATTTCTAGCTTTTAACTAAACGTCTACCTTTAAATTATTTATATTTTTCCTTTCGTTTTAGTCTGGGTTGCAACTTTTGCACTTGCCTTATTTCCATTGTGAATCTTATGTGTTTCTTGTTATTTTGAATTTAAAATATCATGTTTTTTTTTTATCTCTTTTGTTTTTCACCAGCAAGACAAGAGTTTAACAACCTTGCTGCCAACGCTCTGTAATCTGAAAGACGGCGATGGAGTTGATATTAGAATAATATCACGCATAATATATAATATCATCAAATTTTCGTTTTTCTGATGACGCAATAAACTTACAATATAAGCAATTTCGAAATAAAATTTACACAAAACTTTCATTTTGTCACAAATCTTCACAAAACTCATTGTCACCAAACTTTCATCTCATTTTAAAATTTTTTTTTTTCATTCACTTAAGAAATATAAACTAAAGAAATAAATCATGCTAATTTTCACCCGGCTAAGGTTAGCGCATCTGTATGTAAGCAGACAATATAGCTTTAGAAAAAGTTCTGAAATATACATTAAATAAGATATAAAAAATAATTTTTAAGTTAAAGTTAAGTTAAGTTAAGTTTAAGTTTCTTTTAAATTTTAAGTTGTTTCATTTCGTGGTTTTATGTTAACATTAGACTTTTATTGAATATAATGCATCGTATTACCATTAAGTACGAATAAAATTTTTTCTATAATACATAGTAGAAAGTAGAGTTTGGAATATTATTACATTTTGTTGGAAATTGATAATAAAATTTAAAATAAATTCAAATCAAATAAAAGAGTTCTTTTAACTTTAAGTGCCTCGGAAAGTTTATTTTAATTCAAGAAATTCATATAATTTCTTTTTATCAAAAAATTATATGTGTGAAGCTTTTTTTTGTGGGAATTTTCAAAAAAATTCACACAAAAAATGTTTCATTTTTATATTCAGAAGGCTAATTGCTTTAAAATCCTATTTTCAGTCAATTTTTTCATTGCTTATTATATATAAGATGCAAAGCTTTTGTGTTTGATAGTACAAAGTCGAATTAAAATTAATTAATTTTTTTTTTGAAATAAAAGTAAAACGGATTATGTAGTATAAACACAATATTGATTCTTTAGAGCGTAAGCAATTGAATTTTGTCATCTATTTTTTCGTAATAATTTTATAATAACATGCCAATTTTTATTTCTCTTAACATTTTTTACTGTAAAATTAGAAATCAAATGCATTCATTTAGATAAAACATACTGCAATAATGAGAATAATTCTGTCTTAAACTAGCTAGAACTGAATTAATATATAAATAATACAAATAAATATAATAATAAATAATAATTATTAATAAACTGAATTTAACTACCAACTAACATGCCTAATCAGTTTTGAATAAAAATTACAACGTGTAATTAAATTTGTCATGAATAAATTCATTCTTATAAGTGGCTTAGGACACTCATGTCTATAAATTAAGGATAATAAAGTTCAGGCAAAGAAAGAGACAGAAGCAAAACAAATTTGACTTATTTGTAAAGTCTATTTATTAAACAAAAGGTAAAGAGCAAAAAGATGCTATATGTTTGACATAATTACTCCCTGGAGCAAATTTCAAAAAAGAACCTATTTACAAAAAACAGTATAACAGGGTTAGTATGATGCTTAATATGGAGTATGTCTACCGGACGATGCAATACAGGCCATACAACGCCTAGGCATGCTGAGTATCAAATTATCAATCTGATCTTGGGGAATATTACACCACTCATCAAGCAATGCCCTCCGAAGTTCCGGTTGACAGGTGGGAGGGTTGACGGGCTGCAATTCGTCGGCCAAACATATCCCCACACATGCTCTATTGATTCAAGTCCGGTGAGTATGCTGGCCAATCCATACGGGTGATATCCTCCAATTGAAGGCATTCGTCTACAATGTTTGCGCGGTGAGGACGGGCGTTGTCATCCATAAACAGAAATTCAGCACCCATGGCGCTCGAAACAAACGTACATGTTGTTCCAGAATGACATCCCGATAGATGTGGCCTGTCATCGTTACACTCTGAACATGCAGGTCAGTTCTGGAACCAAGAATAATTCCTCCCCAAACGAGCCATCCTGCACCACCGTAACGGTGTCGTTCAATGGTGTTCTCTTGGTGGTAACGGGTACCTGGCGCTCTCCATATGAAAGTCCGGCGAGAATCAGACTGCAAACTAATCCTGGACTCGTTGGAAAACATCACACCAGACCACTGTCCACAATGCATGCTCTCTACTCAGGTTAATCGCAGGCGACAGTGAGTTGCGGTAAGTGGAGCACATCTGACAAGCCTACGAGCATATAGACCAATGTGCCTAAGCGTCTGTACACGGTCTGCCTTGAAACTGTCGCACTGGTAGCTGAAGAGAGCTGTCGAGACAGTTCTTATGCTGTGCTCCGTCTGTTTCTTTTTGGCAGTAACTGCTAAATACCGGTCCTCATTCGGCGTTGTAACTCTGGGGCGACCTGTGCTGTAACATCTACTCACATTACCATCATCTTGGAATCGTTGCCAAAGCCTGGAGATGACACTCTGGGTGATTCAAGTTCCTTTCATACTTCCAGCTGGGTACGTCCACATTCCAGTCGTCCGATAATTCTACCACTTAAAAAATGATCCAAATGCTTCCTTTGTGGTATAACTATGCGGTTATTGCACTGAAATTCTTTTAAAGTGCTTTGTGAACAATTTTACTTCTTTGCCACCATTCCTTATATACCCCTACCTTCCTATATATTATTATTATTTATTATTATATTATTATTCCCCCTACCTTCCTACCCTTCCTTATATACCGCGGATATACGTCATTGTGACGTATATCCGCGCCATCTGGTGGTTTCCTGTAATTTTGCATATTCTTCTTCAAGATGTGTGTGATAATTCTACAGGGGAAATTTTTTATTTTAGAGTTCAATTTCTGTGTGATTCTAAATTTTCCTTAATTTATGGACATGAGTGTATTTTAATTTAATTTTACAGTAGAGTTAGAAATTAAATACATTCGTTTAGATAAAATATATTTACATTAGAATACTGATTTTTATTATTAATAATTTTAATTATTTTATAATAATTAATAATATAAAATAATTTAACAAAAAAATTATATTAAAAATTTAAATTTAAACTAATAATAAAATAATTAAAATT
The DNA here is from genome assembly GCA_021605095.1 of Caerostris extrusa. Lineage (NCBI taxonomy): Eukaryota > Metazoa > Arthropoda > Arachnida > Araneae > Araneidae > Caerostris > Caerostris extrusa. The sequence goes on from BPLR01005938.1 coordinate 99,053, forward strand.
ATTAATAATTTTAAAAATAATACAAAAAAAATTTACAAAAACATTTTAAAAATAATGAGAATACTGACTTTTATTATTAATAATTTTATTAATTATTTTATAATAATTAATAATATAAAATAATTTAACAAAAAATTATATTAAAAATTTAAATTTAAACTAATAATAAAATAATTAAAATTCTTAATAATTTTAAAAATAATTTTATTAATTATTATTTTTTATTTTATTATTATATTCTTAAACTAATTAGAAATGATTATAAGAATAAATAACAGATTTAACTAACAACTAACACGCCTAACCAGTTTTGAATAAAAATTATAATGCATAATTAAATCCGCCATGAATAAATTCATATTTATAAGTGACTTATGAAATTGTTTTAATAATGGTAATCCAGCTCTTATCTACTAAAAGGGCACTTCTCATTATGTATTTACATACTTAAATAAGAATATTAAATTATTTTACTTGCAAATTAAAGCCATTCAGGATTTTGAAAGTGTCCTTCTTAAGTTATTTTTTTTTTTTTTTTTTTTGCTGTTGTGTAATAAAAATATTTTTTTCACAGCAATCCAAAAAAAAATTTTTTTTTGTTAAAATAGCATATTAATCCTTTCAATCTTTCGTTGAAAAACATGTAAATTATTTTTTATGTTCGGTTTCATTTTTTTCTGGACCTTGAGCATTTGTTTTTGCAATGATTTCGATGATTTGATGATATGAAAACTTATTTTTACAAAAAAAGAAAGATTTCATTTCTACAGCTATTTTAATGAAAAAAATAGTTAATGAATATCAAGAAAATAAAATTAACTCCTATGTTATTTTACATTTGTAATGAGGTACATGGAACTTTTGAAGGGTTGTTATGAAAGAATTAATGGATTGTTTTTCAAAAATTGCTATTATTTTTTTTATTATTTTCCAAAAGATTTTATAGAGATAACATATTTTTAAATTTTTTAAATCTTATGTTATTCTAAAGCGTGTCTTTCAAACTTTTTACTTCTGTAAAATTTTATTTAATTTCTTTGAAATTAATGCAAGCTTCGTGAAGGAAGTGATTGTATTTGTTCATATAGCGTACAGCCCGTACACATATAAAAAAAATAATGAAAAATTAAAAACTCTAGGTTTGGTTTTGTTTGTCCCTCCATGATCATTTTATGCACACTTTAGGATAATTAGACAGGGACCTACATTTTAACGGTGATTCGAACCACTAACAGACATCCATGCCCCTGCCAGGCTTCGAACTTGAAGTCTGTCAGTGGCAGAGCTTACCAAAAGCCAGAGTCCTATCCACTTGGCCATCAGACCACTAAACCTCTAGGATACAGCAGCCCGATGGCCAATTAGTTAGCCTCTGGCCTCTGATACCACATGTTTGGGGCTGATAGCCGAGTGGCTAGCGCTCTGGCTCTCGTTACCACAGGTATTGGGCTTGAATCCTGCGGTGCCATGGATGTTTGTAGTGATTTGGAATCCACTTTAAACCGTAGGTCTAGGGTCTCATATGACCGTAGAGCGTCACAAGGCAAAAATCAGACCTCTTCCCATCCACATCATTCCCAAACTGTAAAAGGGGCAACTCAGCTCTAGGATAGTGATGTGTTGTGGTGTAGTAGTAGTAGTGGTACTGTGGGTACCACAGGCTTCATGTTCGAATCCTGGATTGGCATGGATGTTTGCTAAAGTTCAGAATCCACGTTAAACGTTGGTCTAATTAGCATAGAGTGTTCAAAAATGACCGTAGATCGATAAATCAAACCTCTTGATATACACGAGTGTGGTAGTAAACAATCGATGTGCAACAAAATAAATAAACTGATTGAAAATTTTCATTAATATTGAAAAGTCTTAAGTCCAGTCTCACTTAATTTAAATATACTTTAACTATTTCTTACACTGCAATATGTATTTAAAAAATATATAAGTGAAATGAAAATGGGTTTTCAAATGAATTAACACACAACATCAACATATTTTAATTTAATTTAATTTCAAAATATTTTAATTTTTAATTAATTTATTGAGCCTGACTATGTGATTGATATATTTATTTTCTCTTTAGTAATTCGAACTCGCTCCATTTTTCTGTATCTCTTTAACAGAAATTTTAAGATATTTCTTTTCTTTACAGATATTATTCCATCGTGAAATGCTTCAGTATCCAATGAAATTAAAAATACAAATGGATTTCAATTTCCTTTGTATTTCACATAAATTAAAGGAAGACTTTTTCCTTCATTTTATAGGGATTATTACAATCGTGAAAATACTTGGGTGGATCATGGAGTTAAAATGCAAATAAGAAATGGACTTCAGTTTCTAGTATTGCTTTAAGAATTATTCCAGGAAGTTATTTTTCTTTTTTGGTGTACTTGGCGTAGCTCATGAAATTAAAACACGACTGTGCCCAAAAAGTAAAACAATTATTTTTTTTCAAAACTCTTTTTTTTATTCTTCCAAATTTATTTCATCGCCTTCAAAGTAATCCCCTCCAGACACAATTCGCATCTGCCAACTTTTTTTCCAATCCTCAATGCATGCTAAAAAAAGTCATCGGCAGGGATGGCCTTCAAAGCGCTTCTCTTCAATAGACTCAAAATGGTGTCCCCAGAGTGGTCTTTTGAGTTTGGGAATAGCCAGAAGTCACACGGTGTGAATACGGTGGTTGTGGAACGATATGGGTTTTCATTTTTGGCGAAAATGTCACGAAGAATCAATGCAGTGTGAGCTGGCGCATTCAGTGGTTTCGGTATAAATCGAGATTTTACGCGTCTAAGGCCCAAAATAGAATTGACCGATCTTTTGAAATTCCAACATCATCGGAAAGGTCTCTAATTGTCAATCAACGGTTTACAAGCACCAATCTTTAATTTTTTGGATGTGAGCTTCCTCAGTTGAGGCTGATGGTCGACCAGAGGGCTCTTCATCTTCAACGCGTTCTCTGCCGTGTTTGAACTGTTTATACCACTTCTAAACATTTCTTTCCGATATAGGAATGCTCACCGAATGCCTTCTGCAACATTCTATACGTTTCCGCAAGCAAAATTGAAGGCCAATTCTTTGCTCAATTAATTCATACATTTCAAAAATCGCTGGAATTAGATTTAGCGTCTCACAAAGCCAAGCGTAACTCAAACACTAATGAATATTTTGTCGTCATTTCACACAAATGTCAAGCACAGTGCCAGCAACCTAAAAAAAAAAAAAATTGAAATTCCCTAAGCCCCGGAATTTTAAATTGAAAATCGGTCTTACTTTTTGGACACAGTAGTGCAAAAATTCAATTTTCTTTGTATTTCACAGAAATTCCAGAAAGATTTTTTCCCTCATTTTATAGGGATTATTATAATAGTGGAATATTTTAAAATATTTGAGTGGCTCATGAATTTAAAATACAAATTTCCTGCATCTCTTCAACAGAAATGTCAGGAAGATATTTTCTCCTTTTAAAGGGATTATTACAATCGTGGAATACTTGCTCAGGAAGATAATATAACCAGAAAATGTTTTGAATATATATTTTTTATTTCCAATGGAAAGTTTGCAGGAGAACAGAAATCATAAAAAAGAAAAAAATACAAAGAACACTATAGAAACGAATGACATCAATTAATCCATCCACTTAAGTCTGCCAATCTAATAACGCTTCCGTAAAGAAACAAGAATTATTGCATAACAGGAATCAAAGTGTGACTGGACTTTTTTTCCATTTTCCTTCCATTTCTTCCTGGTTATCACACAGGAGACAGAGAGGATTAGGAGTCAGTTTAATTCTGTGAAGGTACTTGCGCAGACAATCGTGACTACAGAAAGCCGTTGCAATGCCACCGATTTTCTTCTAGGCCATTCAGGCATATCATGAATAGGATCCTACCAGGGCTTGTCGTTTTTAGCGGCAACATCCTCAAAGAATGAGCACCTTAGGGTCTTTTCAATTCCTTCTATTAGCTAACACTCGCCCTATATATATCTTGTTCAAATTTTCAATCGTTCATAAAATACTTTTTATACATCCACTCAAGTTCAGATACATTTTTTTTTTGAAGTGAAATTTTTTTAGCTGTGGATGACATTTGATGTTAATACAGTTTTTTTTCAAATATTAATGCAGTAATTAAATTTAATTAATTAATTTTAGTTTTTTTTTTGATTTAAGTTGCATGTATCTACCAATAGATGACGCCAGATAAACTTTAAAAAAATGAATGAAAATTATTGATAAAGGACTGACAACAATAGAGAAAAAAAAAAAGTAGGAATTGACTTGAATTTTTTTATATATTACTTGTTTCTGCTAAGAAATCAACATCCTTGTTTCTTTCTATACCGCTGTTTTGACTACAACTAGTAAGAAAAGTTATTAATCATTGATAAACGCAAGAAAGGCATCCATATATCAATAGTTACGGTTATAATGTATCCTTACGTTTTCATTATGTAAGCTTTTGAGTCTTGCTTTAAAAAGGAGAATTTTCTTCATTTTTTCTAAGGCCTTTTATTTAAACAAACATTCTTATTCATATATGTTATTGCTAAATTTTAAGTCTATTAAAAATTTAGCAATAACATTTTGTAAAAAAAATTGTTTCTAACAATTAAGAGCCGAAAGGTTAGCGCTCTGGCGCTCGGTACCACAAGTTTCGGGTTCGAGTCCCGGCGGTGGCATGAATGTTTGTGGAGGTTCTTAAAACATTTTGAAACCTTAGGTCTCATTATAATATTTTCATAGAACGTTGCGGGGGTGTTGTTACACCGCGTACGTAGCTTATCTTCAAGCTACACGCACCTCCTGGGTAGTGCTAAGTGAGTAACGTCGGTGCAGCACTTGCCTTAAGGCATCAAAGGCAACTGTTTAAGTGTTATCCAGCTGTATTAGAAAAAAATCAAGGGAAAAATTTAAATACTGGAGAATAGAAAATAATTTTTTTTTAAATAAAAAAACTTTATTCATATACAGAAAATATATACATAAAATTGCCTAAACATTCTTCTTTCAGAAAATGTTTATTTTCATAAAGTCAACAAAAGTACAAAAGATGCAATTTTTACAATGTATTCCTATTCCAAAATGAATCACAAAACATTTCCGTTTGCCTGAATTCGTTCCGGACATCCAAAGGATTTGAGTTTTTCATCTCTCTATTTCTCGAATTTCAAAAAAAGCCGTCTTTATCCGAAAAATTCAAATCAGATGACACTTTTCTCTCCTACCGCTTGTATGAAATTCTTCACTGCGCATTCAAGTTATTTTAAATATTTGATTCTAGGAAACAGGGGCCTGAATGGCCGAAGTGGCTAGCGCACTGGCCCTCGGTACCACAGGTTTTGGGTTCAATGTCCCGGCAGTGCCATGGATGTTTGTAGTGGTTCGGAATCCACTTTAAAACCGCAGGTCTCGGTCTAAACATGAGGGCGTTACGGGGGCATTGTTACTCCTCGTCCGTGGCTACATGATCTTCAAGTTGAACACTTTGCATTACCCGCCCCCTGGGTAATGCAAAGTGAGTAACGTCTGTGCAGCGCTTGCCTTAAGTCATCCAAGACGTCCATGTCTAAGTGTTTGCCAGCTGCATTTGAAAAAAAAATTATGGGAAACTGAAATGGGCTTAAAACTGTTTTAAGAAAATTAAATGCCTTTTACATGGGTTAAAAATATTTCGCGCATGCAAAAACGTTTCAAACCAAAATAAATTCTGAGTGAGAAAGGTTTTTCTTCTTAAAATAAAGAAGCATTATTTTGATAACTGGGCCAGAAATTGATGCTGTAGCATATGTTTTTCTCACGGGAAGATATGTAGCATTTCATTCCCAAGAGAAAGGAATATATATTCTTCGACAAGTGCATAATAACAACCCATCACTCAAATTTGACAGCAGACAAACTGTATTGGGGGTATATGTAATTAGTGTTTTGTACTAATGAGAACAACTTGTCATTCAAATCTGACAACAGATAATTAGTGTCATGTAAATGAGACTCATGAAATTAGCAAATGTCTGAACGACCTCACAGGTCAAAATAATAACAGATTGAATATGGACTACACCATGAGTTGTTCCATCGTGATGGGTGATCAACCATGAGCTGAGAAATGTCTATTCCAATGAGAAGTGAATGGGGCTGACCCACCCTTTTGACACATTGTCTTAAAAGGAGTTTTTTTTTTTTTTTTTAAGAAGAGAGAAAGAGAGAGTTATGCGATGAGTCGAGCAGAAGTACTTTTTTCTCTAAATTGACTGAATATGCCACAGTTTCTGCCTGTTTTCGAAGTGAACCCCTTGTTATTTCGTTTATCATGCCGTACGACCGCAGACCGGGCAATCTATCTACCGGGACCGCAGATCGGTAGATTCGACATGGACTCGAGAACTCCGATCTTGAAGTGAACTATATTTGTGATTTAATCGTGCGCTTGTGCTCGAATATTATTTTCAATTTTTAATTTCTTTGTATAATAGCTCAGTACAATATATATATATATAAACTCGTGTTTGTGAAAATTGCAACACCATGAAGGAAACGTCATAATTGAATGAAATTTAATACACAGTTGAGTGGTGGTGGTACAAATAAATGATTAAATGTTCAAAGCAAACAAGCAATATCAAGAGATCGGAATCAGTACTTTGTGTAGACACCACGCGCCGCAATAAGTGCTGCTACACGACGTGGCATGGAGTCAAACAAATTTTGAATGTCTGCCTGAGGAAGAGCATTCCATATTGTTTGCATGAGCACCCAAAGTTCGTCTGCAGAAGTGTCTATCATCGCGAGCTGACGTCACATTTCGGGGTCCACTCCCGGATTTCCGAGTTGTCCGACACTCGTCCGTCCACTGCTTCCAAAGACACATCACTGTGCTGCTGTTAAGCTGCACGCGAGCGGCTACTGCACGATAAGACAATCCAGCTTCACGAAGGCCGATGATTCTCCCCGTTCAAACTCTGTAAGTTGTTCAAATCTCGCTCTCCTTCGTCGAAGAGGCATAAGTAACGATTGAGCTAACGTTTACCACTAGCAGATAACCACCGATAACCATACACGCCTCGCTACAGCCGTCTATTTATTCGGATCCATCCGCCGTTCAGAGGGCGCTGCTCAGCATACGCATGCGCTACGGATTTGAAATTCTAATCATATGCATATCATGCGCTAATTTGCATTTCCTGAAAATTTCAGCTCACTCGCGTAAGTCCTTCATTCCTTTGTTTTTTCACAAACATGAGTTTATATATATATATAAACTCATGTTTGTGAAAATATATATATATATATATATATACATGTTTATAAAACGTCTTGCATGTGTAGTTAGATGATCTGGTGGAAGTTTCCAAATTTTTTTCTCATATGCCACACAAATGCGGATTAGTTATTCTAAATGTCATCCTCTCATCCCCGTCTGTTGGTTCTTCGTATTAGTGGTATACCAAATCCCCTCATGTTCAACAACAAAATCAGCCATACGTTTAGCACGTTGAGTTTGCGAAGTTAGGAAGCCGAGTTCAAAATTCGAAAATGAAGACAAAAACCAAAAGTTTCTATGTATATATGTTAAATGAATGCTATAAATACGTATTCCGTAAAATCTTTGCGTTGGACTCGAGTAAGGGAATGTGAATCACACATAACTCCTCTCTGGCAATGATAATTAAAAATTATGGTTGTAAAATATAGAGGCTGTGTAGCATGCACACCCGTAGTGCTCTCTGGGTGACGCTGAATTTGCTGCAAATCTGCTATTCAAATTGCAGCCAATAACCTCACTAGTCAACATTTAAGAAACAACAACAATAATGCTTCATGTGTGTTTGGGACTAATTATCAGTGTCCTGCAGGGTGGGATGGACATCACACGAGTAATCTACTCATGGAAGGAGGAAAGAGGGTTGCGGCTTCTGTTGTGATGGAGCACCCGTAGGTAGAAGTCTGACTTGGCTCCTTGACGCTCTTACAGTCACATGAGACTGGGACATACGGCTTAAAGTCGATTTTGAACCACTGCAAACATCCATAGCACTGCTGGGACTCGAACCCGAAACCTGTGGCACCGAGCGCCATTAAGCCCCCTTAGTGTTTTATCAAAAATATAATTGGCATTCTTTCATGATTTTTGTTTACGTCAGAAAATATATAGTAAATTAAACAATATAAATTTGCCTGTTCTTTAATATGTTTTTAATTTATATTCAAATATTTTGAGATAATATTTTTGGCATTTCAAATGTATTATCTTATTAAAAAGAAAGGAAAAAATAAACTTTACAGATGCTTAATTTTTTACGTTATGCTTTCAGCTATTTGATTCTTCGATAATACATAATTTATAATAAAACATTTTAAATCGACAACAATTCTAGCTGCAGTTGCAATCTAGCAAAGAAGTTTTAGTTGTTTTTATTTATTATCCTCATATAAGATTTTCCATGAAATCAAATTTATTTTAATTAATTTTTGATGTAAGACTTAAATAATCTTTCAAATGTATTGTTGCTTTATTAGATTACATTAGCAACATACCAATTTATCAAGAACTTTTTTGTGTGATTCAAGAGTGCTTAGGGAATCCGAGATTAAATTTCTGAAAAATATGTATTTAATTAATTTTCGGAATATCTTACATAAAAAAGAGAATGATTTTCCATCACTTAATTGCATGTTTGATTCTGAAAGAAAAGTTCGGTAATTAAGAAGTTGAATGCCAATTTTTAAGATTCCAAACGCTTGATATCTGTAAGTTTTTATTGAAAGATTTAATTAAAAAGGAATCTTAGAATGGGATTTCATATATTACCATTGAGAATAAAGATTGTTTGTCCAGAAAAGATTTCAAGTTTGAATATTTATTAAATTTTAAGGTTATTCCTCCTAATTCCAGGAAATTGATAGTCGATTCATATTTGACAGGTAAGTCTTTATGCAGTCCTGTCCATCGTTTCTGTCTGGGGAATCTCTTCTTATGGAAGTCGTTTATGAAAAATATTGAAATTTTTAGTTAAAAACGAATTTTAGAATGCGATTTTATATTATTATTGAGAAGAATGGTTGTTTGTCGGGAAAAAATCTCAAGTTTGAATATTTAAACAATATCCCACATAATTCCATGAAATTAATAGTTTGTTCATATTTAATAGGTGTGTCTTTATGCTGTACACTATCGTTTCCTTATAGAAATTTCTTACCGGTTTATATAGACAGGTACCGCCGTAACGCCCGTTAACATATTTTCTGATTAGGATTTTCAGCTCTTTTTTTCTCGCCTTTCATCTTTCCATCTCAAAGGTTGAAATGAACTTTCATCTCTTCTCTGAGTTCGTTGAGGAGATTAAGTCTCTCCACATCGTGATGATCTTGTTTTGTCGTTCTCTTTTCCTCCTCTCCCCAGAAACTTTTTCTCTTTATCTCTCTCTTATGATCTTAGATCCACCCTTTTTAAACCAACGTTGATTCTCCAGAATTGATCAGTACATTTAGAGATCACCTTTTGGTCCTTATTGGTATTGATAAAGCTTCTTTTCTCATCATCCCTTGCTCTGGACAAGTTCCGTTCTGTTCAAGTTAGACTGCCTTCTCAATTTCAATGTCACAGATTGAAAACGCGAATACTGATTTTCGAAGTCATATAAATATCTTTTAATTGGACAGTGTAATACACCCTTCTATCTTCGCAAATACACTGTCTGTAACGTAACTGTATCTAAGGAAGGCGGCATCTCACCATTAAATAAATCTTTACCCTCAAACGGCATGTACATAACACCTCCAACCGTGATGACGATAATTAATCGACAGGTCATGTCTTCATGCTCCCTGTCCATCGTATCTGTCTGGAAGGAATATAATAAATATTTATATATATTTAATATATATTCATTTTTTTCTTAATAAAAAAGTCTCAAGACTTTATCTCCAAGAAAATTCCTCCGCCGAAAAACACCTTTTAACCAGATTATTAACTCTGAATTTATAGACTTTGTTAATTTTACACCGATGGAGGGAGGGAGGAGAGTTTAAAAAGAATTTAATTAGAAATCAAATCCTTGAATGCTTATATATAATATATACACTGAAGTGACAAAAAGTCATGGGATACCTCTTAATATCGTGTCGGCCCTCCTTTCGCCCGGCGAAGTGCAGCAACTCGACGTGACATGGACTCAACAAGTCGTTGGAAATCTTCTGCAGGAATATTGAGCCATGCTGTCTCGATAGACGTCCATAATTGTGAAAGCGTTGGTGGTGCAGGATTTTGGGCACGAACAGACCTCTCGATGATGTCCCATAAATGCTCGATGGGATTCATGTCGGGCGATATAGGTGGCCAGATCATTCTTTGGAATTGTCAAGAATGTTCTTCAAACCAATCGCGAACAGTTGTGGCCCGGTGACATGGCGCATTGTCATCCATAAAAATCCCATCGTTGTTTGGGTACATGAAGTCCATGAATGGCTGCAAGTGATCTCCAAGTAGCTGAACATAAGCATTTCCAGTCAATGTTCGGTCCAGTCGCACCAGAGGACCAAGTCCACGCCATGAAAAAAACAGCCCACACCATTACGGAGCCACCACAAGCTTGAACAGTGCCTTGCTGACAGTCCATGGCTTCGTGGGGTCTGCTCCACACTCGAACCCTACCATCAGCTCTTACCAACTGAAATCGTGACTCATCGGACCAGGCCACGGTTTTCCATTCATCTAGGGATCAACCGATATGCTCAAAGTCGCTGCAAGGGATGTCGTTCTGTCATTTAGTCGGTCTTCTACTGGAATAGCCCGAGAAAGCCAAATTTCTCCGCACAGTTCTAACAAACAAGTCCCTTGTACATCCCACATTGATTTCTGCGATTATTGACGCAGTGTTGCTTGTCGAATTTACGACTCTTTCAGACGTATTAACGATCGTTAAGTGCAGGCGGTCGACCACTGCGCTGTCCATGGTGGGATGTTATGCCTGAAATTTCATACTCTTTGACACAGTGGATCTGGGAATGTTGAATTCCCCTAACGATTTCCGAAATGGCATGACCCATGCGTCTAGCTCCAACTAAATTCCGCGTTCAAATAATTCCCGTCGTGCGGTCATCATCACGACAAAACCTCTTCACATGAATAACTTGAACAGAAAGAAAATCGCATTTATACCTTGAAACTGCCATCTGAAAATTTGCATATTGCTATCCCATGACTTTTGTCACTTCAGTGTATATGAAATGAAAACTTTTATACATAAAGAAACCAATATCAAATATTTCTTGCATATTATACATCAAAGTTTATATCATTTACAAAACAAAAATAATGATAACACGAAATATTTAAGTTTTTTATATAAGATTTTCTTCCTATTCACACAGTTTTGTTGCAACTACAACAGAGTATCAAAGAGAAGATGTCTTATTCTCTTAAGGCTATGTCATCATCACGAACCGATTGTTCATGGCATACATGAGCCGAATAGATTTCCCAATGTACCAAACAAAAAGTACGAAAATGTTTTCACTGAAATGATAACTTACTCTGATAAAGGCAGAAACTCAAAACTTGCTGGAAGTTCAATCACGCTTGTTGTTATGTATTTTCATAACTATTTGCTTCTTTTTTATAGCACTTTACTTTAATGCGGAATAGCGTTTAAGACAACAGTGTTTATTTGTAATATATGAATACCTATATTGGATATGATTGCCGAAACCCAGCATGACCCAACCGTAGAAAAATAAACATATTTAATTTTCATAAACATGAAAATAAAATATTTGAACTTTTTTAATACCAGTTCTTTCTTCAAAGAAATCTGTTGTTAAATTTCAAAATAATAACAAACTGTCAGAAAACTTTAATATGGAATTCAGCTGCCAAATATGAAAACCAAATATTTAAAACCATTTAAAATATCAAATAACGATAAAAAACAACAACGCATGCGATAACGCCAACAGGAATGAAGTATAAAAATGGAACTAATTCAATGTACCAGTAGGAAATATTTTTTGTTTTTTAAAAAGTGAAGGAATATGAATGCTTTAAGAGCTATGATGTCATTTCCAAATAGTAAATAGAATATTTAAAATAAACAAAAACGTTTTTAAAAAAATTGCTTGTCATAATTTGGAAGTAAACATCTGAATCCATAAATGTTTTTTTTAAATAAGTAACTAATAAGTCTCTTAGTAAGAATTTTCGCTTGTTTATACTCTAGATAAAATAATAGTAAATTAATAGGGAAAAGGAGATCTCTGTGTGTTATATATAAGCGTGCCATTTTAAGAGACACATTTCAATGCCTTGGTTCAAATATGTCGACTTTTGAAATTTAATGTCATCTACTTCGTTGTTAGATTTATTTTTTTTATTGAAATTAAAATTTGTTGTTTTCTCATTGAGCGCCATGCTTCTTTAATTTAAATTTAGTAAAATTTATCTTCATCTCTTTAACTAATACTTTCAGTGAAATACCCATTTTCAATGAAATATATCATTACTTTCATATCATTACTTTAAGTGAAATACACTGAAGTGACAAAAGTCAAGGGATAGCAATATGCAAATTTTCAGAATGAAGCATCGCGTAGAAATATAAATGCGCAATACTTTCGCAGAGCTTTCAATGAAATTCATTTTTGACGTGAAATATACCACGACGGGAATTAACAGACTTTGAACGCAATGAATGTTACTTTGAAATAGACGCATGGGTCATGCCATTTCAATGAAATCGTTAGTGAAATATCAACATTCCCAGATCCACTGTTTCAATGAAATACCATTTTAGTGAAATATTCAATACTTTCCTACCATGGATAGCGCAGTGGTCGATCCATGAAATACCATTTTTCGGCGAAATATACCAATAGAGTCCTACAATTCTAACAGATGAAATACCATTTTTCAGTGAAATATGCCAATACTTTCCTACCATCCAAAAACTTGTCTGTTAGAACTATGCATGAGAAATTTGGCTTTCAGTGAAATTGGGCTATTCCAGCAAAAACCATTTTTAGTGAAATATACGACATCTTTCCAGCGACTCTCTTTCAGTGAGCATACCATTTTTCAGTGAAATAAACCAATGGCCTTGTCCTATGAGTCACGATTTCAGTTGAAATATAATAGCTATGATGTAGGGTTCAGTGAAATATACCAATAGCCCTGGACCCAAACTGTCAGAAAGGCATTTTTTCAGCTGTTATACCAATATGGTGTGGGCTACCATTTTTCAATGAAATACATTTTTCTGGTGAAATATACTGGAAATGTTTATGCTCAGCTACCATTGCAGCCATTCATGGACTTCAGTGACCCAAACAACGATTTTTATGGATGACAATGCGCCATGTCACCGGGCCACAACTGTTCGCGATTGGTTTCAAGAACATTCTGGACAATTCCAACGAATGACCTGGCCACCTAGATTTTCGACATGAAATCCCATCGAGCATTTATGGGACATCATCGAGATGTCTGTTCGTGCCCAAAATCCTGCGCCATCAACGCTTTTTCAATGAAATACCAGTTTTCAGTGAAATATGGCTCAATATTCCTACCAGAAATTCCAACGACTTCCATGAGTCCATTTTTCAGTGAAATATACTGCACTTCGCCTGGCGAAAGGAGGGTGAAATATTAAGAGGTATCCCATGACTTTTTTTCAGTGAAATAAACCAATACTTTAAATATGTCCTTACTTTCAATGAAATACAACTTTGAGAAATATACCAATACTTTCCTACCAATACTTTCAATGAAATACCAATTTTGTGAAATATACCAATACTTTCCTACCATTACTTTTAATGAAATACCATTTTTAAGTAAAATATACCAATACTTTCCTACCATTACTTTCAATGAAATACCATTTTTAAGTGAAATATACCAATACTTTCCTACCATTATTTTCAATGAAATACCATTTTTCAGTGAAATATACCAATACTTTCCTACCATTACTTTCAATGAAATACCATTTTTCAGTGAAATATACCAATACTTTCCTACCATCCTTGAAATATACCAATACTATCCATGAAATACCATTTTTCAGTGAAATATACCAATACTTTCCTACCATTACTTTCAGTGAAATATACCAATACTATCCCATGAAATATACCATTTTTCTTTCAGTGAAATATACCAATACTTTCGCACCCTTATTTCAACGAAATACCATTTTTGGTATAAGTTCTTATCTACGATCTAACCCATTGTTCTTCTTTTTTTCATTTAAAATAAATCCTTAAGAATATAATAGATGGTTATTGGTGAGTTATGGAAACTTCTTTTTAATTACTTTTACAGTTTACTTCTAACATCCTATGTATTCTTTGAAAATATAATCTTATAGAATTCTGTTTTTTTCCTTAGTTTATTTATTTAATAACATATTGATGATGAAAATTTTTTAATGTATACTTACAAACACTAGAAATAACGACTTTTTAAATAAATCATTTTATATAAATCGCATTTTGCTGCATGATTACAGTATTCTATATTGTGAAGGTTTTATCTTTCAAAGAATCCATTTCTCGAATCTTCAGAGGGATTTAATAAAAGCTATGGGGAAGGATTTTTTTAAAGTTATATAACAAAGAGTTTTATAAAACTAAAAACAATCTTTAACTGTAATAGACTGTCTTGGAGAAGGTTAAATCCTCTTTTCGTTCATGTAAAAAGTTTTTTTCAAGTATCCAATTAGGTTCTTCTGTTTCTAAAACTTTTATTTATATTTTTTAAGTCACCGCAGAAACAAGAAAAGATGTCTATGCTTAAAATTTTAAACCATCTTCAATCTTCTGTAGCATGAAAGCAAAAAATAAATTATGACGTTTATAAAAGTGTTTCCAAAATAATAACTTTTGAATTTATAAAAATAAAATTAGGTAATAGTGTTTCAATTTGAAAGAAAACTTGGAAATACTTTTAGAAATTTTTGTCACATTAAATTTTTACATCTAAGTTTTTTAACTCTTTTTTTTTTTGTGTAAAACAATTACAGAGAAAAACAAAATGATTTCATAAATTTTTACAAATACAAGAAAATACAAATACTTATAATTAGTAATAAAATGTCAAAATTTAATATGTTTATTCAATATATGTAATAAGTATTTAAAATATTTAAACAATTTTCCTTAACAATGTTTTCTTTGAAAATTTTGATACAATTTCAGCCTCGATGTCTTGTTATAGAAAGTTTTAAAGAGATAATATATTTCGGTCCCCCTAATTTAAATGCATTGTAGCAGTTGACCTTTTTTTTGCGATTTTGTTATATTTTGTATTTATTTGAAGAATACTTCTGCACACTGAATTTATTTTGTGTAAATACATATTTTGTGAATATTTTTAAAAGTAAATTTTTTTTTCAACTTGCATTTTTTAGGTCTCGTACTATGTGGAATATGACGTAATTATTTTGATCTTCAAGTGAAAGACAAAACAAAAAAAAAAGAAAGCCTTTTCTATTCGATAATTTATAATTGAATGGGTTTTTTTTTTATTATTAGTGTAGGGAAAATATATTAACGATGATTAGAACGACGATATTAATGATGATAGATATTATTGACGTAATATGACACAATTATTTTAAACTTACAAGTGAAATCAAAACAAAACAAATAATGCCTTTCTTAATAATAACTATAACGTAAAATTATGCCGTAATAATAATAACGTAAAATGACGTAATTATTTTGAGCTTCAAGTGAAAGACAAAATAAAATCAAGAATGCTTTTTCTATTCGATAATTTTAATTGAATGGAATTTTTTTTTTATTATACGGAAGTTACGGAAAAAATAGTACTCATGTATAAGTATTTTTGGTTGTTAATGGATATAGCACTTCGATTGGTTTGGTTTGGTTTGGTTTTGTCGCTCTATGGTCATCTTGTGCACACTTTAGGCTAAGCAGACCGGGACCTACAGTTTAAAGTGGATTATGAACCACTACAAACATCCATGGCAAAGCCGGGACTCGAACCCGAAACCTGTGGTACCGAGCACCAGAGTAGCACTTCGAGGGAGAAGCACAAATATTTAAAATTGAATTGGTGCCATGGAATTGAAATGAGCTGAGGTTCATATCCTCCATCCATTGTTTCAAACTCTAGGGAAAAGCTTTCTAGATTAGATATTTACAATGTTATCTTATATACACTCAAGAGCCAAAACATTATGACCACCTGTCGATGACGAGTTGGCCCACCTTTGGCGCGCAACACAGCTTCAACCCGCCTTGGCATGGATTAATACCACCACTTAATGCCAGTTAAATACCACTTCCACCTGATCACGTGCCTTCCACGACATCCAGGCGAGTTCATTGCAAAAAGTAGGGGTGGTCATAATGTTTTTGGCTCTTGAATGTATATATATATATATAATATATATATATGATTATATGTTTACATGAATGGGCCTGAATGGCCGAGAGGCTAGTGCTCTGACGCTCGGTACCACAGGTTTCGGGTTCGAGTCCCGGCGGTACCATGGATGTTTGTAGTGGTTCGGAATCCACTTTAAGTCGTAGGTCCCGGTCAAATAGGATCGTAGAGCGTTTCGGGGCATTGTTACTTCCACGTCCGTGGCTGATCTTCAAGTTACACGCGCCTCCTGGGTAATGCAAAGTGAGTAACGTCTGTGCAGCGCTTGCCTTAAGGCATCCAAGACCAAGCTGTCTAAGTGTTTGCCAGCTGCATTAGAAAGAAAAAAAATGTTTACATGACTATCATTGACATTCGAAGTTTTTGTGCTTGACGATTTGATGGCAATAAAATGTCTTAATATAGAAGCTTCACGTCTTAATCAAACCCTTCTAAATGAAATAAAAAATATAACCATGAATAAAATGTATTCATTTGAAACAAGAAGTTACCATACATACATAATTATTTCTGTTCATTTTAAATTCATTAATTTCTTGTAGCTCATAAATACATGAAAATTTACTATTTACATTATTATTCATATTAATATTATTCACATTATTATTAATATTAACATTAATGATATTTATCAGCCATTTTGAATTAAAAATATCTCAGTTTAGAAACACTATTTAGAGTTTTTGGTCACAAAAATTAGATTGAAAGTTGATTGAAGTTACCTCTTAAGATAGTGCGATGCGAAAGCAATTTTTATCATCAAGATGGCTAAGCTGCCACTACAAACTAACAGCTTAGCCACATAACATAACACAATCAACAATTAATTGTAGATTGTAAAATGAACAATTAATTGTGATTGTGAGACAATCAACAATTAATTGTAGATTGATTAAATGTAGTAAGTATTAATTGTATAGTAAGATTAAAGATGTAGATATTTAATTATTGATTGTAATCATATATGTTACTATTAATTATATACATTTGTTTTTATAATTTACTGTTTGCTATTCAACTGCGTAAGTCTCATGTTACACTTTATTGTTATATGTTACACAATTATATTTAATATTGTATAATAATATTTTTAAAAACTGGTATTTTAACTTTTGTTTTTTTGTTTCTTCTAGCCTTGAGACATCAAAAATTCCAACAACAAGAATACATCATGCATTGAGCTTATAACTATATTTGATTAACTATTAATATTCAAACACTTCTAGACATTCAATTACTTCTCATCTTCCCACATATATAGATGCACCACAAAAGTGTTATTGGAAAACAGCGATCTTCCACCAAACACGTGCGTTTAAAGATGCCACAGAACAAGTCGAACTAGTTAATCAAGATTTTACTAACCACTATCTAATATGCAAGAAAACTATCAACTTTCCGAAAAGTTTAACCGACTTCCAGGAATTCATGACAAACGTTTGCCTCCGGCGACATAGTGCCAAAAGTTTCTTAACCAAACGTACACTGCCACTCACGAGCCAAAGATCTGGATAAATAACTCTTGTATTTTCAAGGTCCTTCAGTAAAATAGTTATAAATTGGTTTGATGTATTTAAGAAAAACATTTTAGTTATTCCAATATTAATGTTTTAAAAAACTTTAACTGTAACTTTTTATCATTCGTTTAAATTATCATTAAATGCTGAATTCATATCTTTGTTGTACATTATAAGTTAATTAGGTATGATATGTTAGTTTTGATGTCACACCATTCAGAACATACCAGACTGCAGTATCTGAAACGAGGGAATAAAGATCAATTTCCACCAGATATTAAAACCACACGTCTATGAATCGTCAGCCAATCAGAATCCCGATATCCCATTCATTCAGTCTTCTGATTGGTTGAGATTTTGTATTGTGCTAAACATTATGTGAGAATCCATATTAATTGATTTGTTGATAGAGGATTTAATAATATTTTTTTTTTTTCAATCTATATGTTTTTACTTTCTCCACATATGTATGTTTTCATCTTAGTGTTTTAACAAGCAATTATGCTGTATTGTCGTACAAATGTTGCTCGTATATATTCAATCAAACCATACTGAAAATTTTCACTATACTCTGCTTGATTATTTGTTAGCAACTAAATACTCATATTAACACAAGTAAAAATTTCGAAGAATCCTGATGTGCATAGTTCGTGTATATTAGAATTCGGATTCAAATCATCTGGCGGGATCCATTGCAGTCACTGCTTTCGAAAACGGGGAGACTCGATTTGAATAAGGGGCTCGTATCCACAGTGATAGTTTTAATAAAGACTCACATCGGCACTGTGTATAAGTCTGCCTGATGGTATTTTTTCCAGATTTTCTCAGATAAATAAATGCGGGCATTTACCCTTAAAGCTATTCACGGAAGTTATTTCTCTTTCTTTATCACCCACCGGTGGGATAACAATAATTTGAATTATATATAATTCAAATTATATATATAACAAATACCAGAATCAAAATGTTGAATTGCAAAAAATTGCACTGGCAGATAAAAACAAACTTAAAAATATGTTGAATGGGAAATTCGTGAAACCAGAACGAAATTGGTAAATCCAAAGAAAATTAAGTTCAATATCCTCAGGATAGCATTATCATATACGCGCCCTTAGTATATCATGATTCTGCTCTCTAGAATACTGGATCAATAAAAAAACACGTCTAGCGAAGTATTCCGATAACATGGGGTAGACTGAGTAATCTTTCTTATAGACCCATCCAGGTATAAGATTAAAAAAGAATTGGTAATTCACGCCTGTATTTTAAGGAAAAAGGGAATCACGTGATATACTCGTGACTGTTTTTAATAATATGACAGCTAAGCAGGTCATTGACCGACAGACTGTGATCAAAATTTCATTTCAATGCGTAGAATTATTCTCGGTTATAAACCCATCTGTGTATATTTAAAACTGAATGTATCACTCAATAAATTTTACAATATAGTTTCCTCAACAAAAATGTTTCACGACAATATTAAGTATAATAAAGTAAATAAAAATAATTTAAAGGCACTAAATGAATGAAAACTTTCATCGTGTTCACAATGCTATTTTGAATTTCACGAATAAATAGAATTTGTTGCTCAGAACGCTTCTGCTCTGAAAGCAAGTTTAAACTGTAGTAGTGACCAGGGCCATAAAACTGTCCAAAGTACAAAGCTCCCGGGCTCTCTGATGTGATTTGAATTGGATTTTGCAACTTATTTATCGCCGAAACAAAGGCAGCGTTTAATCTGCAATGTTTACGTTTCCAAAGGGAATTGGAGTCATAGTGAGGGAAGCGCCGTTTAAACTGGACCTGGGGAACACTAAACATGCTTCTTTCACCAAGCTGTCAGCGTCGTGACGTCCGATGTGTTTATTGAAAGAGATTTAAGTATTCAGCGTCATATAAATTCGGAGGATTCAAGTTTTCCATCTGTATTATTAGGTTTAAGTTCACAGACACTATATTATGAAATTTTTTATTTCCTCTTATTTTGCTTCTAAATCATCTTTTAATTTAATATTTGCTTTAATTTGCACTTCTTTTAATTTTTAATTCCATAACATACTTTTAAGTATTCAGCATTCTGACTATGTTAACATAACTTTCAGTCTTCAGTATTCTGACTATGTTAACATACTTTTTTAGTATTCAGTATTCTGACTATGTTTTCAGTCTTCAGTATTCTGACTATATTAACATACTTTCAGTATTCAGTATTCTGTCTATGTTAACATACTTTCAGTATTTAGCATTCTGGCTATGTTAACATACTTTCAGTATTCAGTATTCTGACCATGTTAACATACTTTCAATATTCAGTATTCTGCCATGTTAACATACTTTCAGTATTCAGTATTCTATGTCAACATACATTCAGTATGTATACGAAGATGTATTTTTCTTTATTCCAAGTACATTATTTTCTTTTCTAAGTTTTCTTAATACGTATTCTGACTGTGTTAACATACTTTCAGTATGTGTCTGCCGATGTATTTTTCTTTTATTCCAAGTACATTATTTTCTTTCCTAAGTTTTCTTAATACGCATTCTGACTATTTTAACATACTTTAGGTATGTATCTGACGATGTATTTTTCTTTTACCCAAGTACATTATTTTCTTTCCATAGTTTTCTTAATACGTATTCTGACTGTGTTAACATACTTTCAGTATATGTCTGACGATGTATTTTTCTTTTACTCCAAGTACATTATTTTTTTCTAAGTTTTCTTAATACGTTTTAATGAAAGATGACAGTTAAGTATGTGATTGGTTGACAT
Organism: Caerostris extrusa; assembly: GCA_021605095.1. Taxonomy (NCBI): domain Eukaryota; kingdom Metazoa; phylum Arthropoda; class Arachnida; order Araneae; family Araneidae; genus Caerostris; species Caerostris extrusa. The sequence continues at coordinate 119,755 of BPLR01005938.1, forward strand.
ACATCTAAATTTCCTTTAAATGGGTAGAATTATTGTCAGTTATAAACCTATTTAAAATTATATGTATCACACAATCAATTTCACAACTTAGTTTCATTAACAAAAATATTTCATGGCAATATTAAGTATAATAAGGTAAATAAAATAATTTTAAGGTCCTAAATGAATGAAAACTTTCATCGAGTTCACAATGTTATTTTGAATTTCACGAATAAATAGAATTTATTGCTCTGAACGCTTTTGCTCTGAAAGCAAGTTTAAACTGTAGTAGTGACCAGGGCCATAAAACTGTCCGAGTACAAAGCTCTGATGTGATTTGAATTGGATTTTGCAGTTTATTTATCGCCGAAACAAAGTCAGCATTTAAGCTGGAATGTTTACGTTTCCAACGGAATTGAAGTCATAATGAAGGAAGCGCCGTTTAAACTGGACCTGGGGAACACTAAACATGCTTCTTTCACCAAGCTGTCAGTGTCGTGGCGTCCACTGAGTTTATTGAAAGAGATTTAAGTATTCAGCGTCACCTAAATTCGGAAGATTCAAGTTTTCCATCTGTATTATTTGAATATTAAAATCACGGACACTGTATTATGACATGCTGATAAATGGTATATAGAAATGCAGAAAGATTGCCATTTATATTCATGATATTTTTTATTTACTTTTACTTTGCTTCTAAATCATCTTTTATTTTAATATTTGCTTTAGCAACACTTTTAATTCCACAACATACTTTCAGTATTCAGTATTCTGATTATGTTAACATACTTTCAGTATTCAGTATTCTGATTACTGAAATACATTCTTTCAATATGTATCTGACGATGTATTTTTCTTTTACTCCAAGTACATTATTTTCTTTTCTAAGTTTTCTTAAAACGTATTCTGACTTTGCTAAAATACTTCCAGTATGTATCTGATGATGTAAAAATTAATAAAAAATTTAAAATTTATTAAAAAGTAAAATTTCTTAAAAATGTAACTTCCAAATGTATATTAGTTAATAATATTTTTAAATGGCATTTCATAAATCTAATTTATAATTTAGTCAGTATAACACTATTTTGGGAACTGTTATTTATTTGGAAAATTATACATCCTGCACTTTAAGGACGGAACTATAAAAACCGTAGAGAATATATAACTATATGTAACGCTTTTGTAATATTTCAGGTTTTCATGATCCAATACCTATAAAGTTACGGTTTTGGAATGAAAAAGTATTGATTCAAAGTCGAAAATTAAATTCAAATCAAAATTCAAACTCATAAAATTATTATTTTAAATTAGTGATATTAAAATGCCCGATGTTATAGAAAAAAATACAAATTAAAATTGTTGCTGTTGTTATCTATGGCTTAATTAGAACTCAATCCACACAAATTTGGCCACTTAGCGTAGAAACAAAAAGAACATATAAACAAATCAAAATTACAAAGGGAAAAGACCAGATATTCTTAACAAAAATGACCAAAAGGCCTTAAAAACTAAGTTAAATGTTCTAAGGATAAAAATTTAAAAAGCACGAAGCCCCACAATAAAAGACCGTGTGACTGGGACATGCTTTCTCTGGCTCACCAGTAAAGAGTACACAAATCACTATTCTGTCGTAAGTTAAGAGTCCAATACCGAGCAAACAAGTAGATGAGCCTTATTCATTTTCTCTGCCTTACATAAAACACGCATATCACAATTCGAAATCTTTATTTCGGCCAGATATTCGTAGGGGAAGTAGTAACCAGTTCTTAATCTAAAATTGGCAACAGCCTCTTTGCGAGTTTTTCCACTCAATTTTTTTAAAATCATTCCCGATTATCTCCCAGACTTTGCCTTTGATGTTAGATAATACTTCACTAATATACATTGGCTTAATTTTGTCCCGTATAGTTCTCCTAAAAGAGAAGGGGGATAGGACATTGTTAAGAAATTCTGTTCCTTTTTATGCCAGAAGATCTGTCTTTCGTTTCCAACAATTCCGACATGTGATGGAATTCACTGGAAAATGATGTATTTACCAATTTCATTAAGGAACTTGATATCTTTTTTTCCGGGACAAGTAGCCATAACCTCTAGTCATTACTCATTTAGCACTACTCAGGAGGCACGTGTGAATTAAGATTTTCATGGACGTGAGTAATATTATTTCCCAAATTCAAATTAAATTACCTCACATTTCTCTAACATTCATACTTATTACAAGTTGTTTGAAATTTTTTAAAGTATATAGGAATTCAATATTTCAAACGTCCAATAAAACGAATCAAATTTATTTTTTGTTTAATTTCAGACAATGCAAAACAGTTTAATTCGAATTTGTCGTAGAATGTCAGTTTGTTTGTGCAGCTCGATCTAGGTGTGGTCTTGTTGAGACTCACGTTTAGCAGCGCCAATTTTATTTTTACAAGAGCATAAGCACCAGTATGACACACTACAAGTAATGCACAACATACATCTCATTCAAAACATCTAATTATACATTTTAGGAAGGTTTCCACTTCTAGCTCTTGGGATGATAGTTCATAACTAACGGCAGCGCCTGTTTTGCAGTAAGTCCTTTCTGGCAAGTGTCCGGATGCCTACTACGCCGCAAGGGTCACTCTTGCAGGAAACATGTTTGCGTAGGTGGAACCACGGTTATAAATTATATTTTTAAAATGAGGGGTTTAATCGTCTATACATTATAACATCTTAAAATTACAAAAATTATAACATAAAATCCCAAGAACACTATTTATTTGAGAACAGTATTGGTAGAATTATTTACAGAAATGGTTACGGGTGACTTTTTTAAGTGAAGATTTTATGTGAGTTTTAAAATATTTTAAAAATAATCATATTTCGTTTATTTAAGCTCCAAAAGCAGGAATATACTTTTTTATCTCTAAAAGCAAGAATGGTTTAAAAATTTTTATTCCTTTATATTGTTTATATTGTTTTATTTAAAATTTAATGAATATGTCTAGATGTACATGGAATCCGAGAAAAATAAATCCAATTTTTTTGTGTAGTTAATACACCTGAATTCCACTGTTTTGGAAATAAACAAGTCTCAAAGGACTCAGCCTTCCCTTTTGTTACAAGAAAAATCCTTGTTCTTTAAAAAGTTAAGCAATTTGTTTCCCAATTCCGCAGTCTTTTAGATTGCTTGGGATTCTTTTATCCTTTGTTGGGCTTCTTCTATATATTTGATGATGTATTTTTCCAAGTATATTATTTTTCTAAGTTTTCTTAATACATTTTATGAAAGATAAGATTTCGAAATCTAAAATAAAATAGTGATCTTGTTTTTATTTTAAGTAAGACCAAATAGGTAAGCAAAATAAGTCTTTTTTTCAAATTTAATTTCTTCAATTAAAATGGCACATAATCATTAATTTTGCTATCACTTCATAATTTATATATTAACCGAAAAGCACTCATTCTTTCAACTTTAATTAAGTCAATCCCCCCCCAAAATAACAAATTTATCAAAATTAAATAAGCTCGAATGAAATACTACGCGATTCATGAAAGTAAATTTTTCTAAATTGACTTAAAATATTTTGATTAATATAATACTGAAATCGACCACATACCCGATTTTTTTTTTTTTCTATTAAGCTTCCAACGAACTGCTCTATGTATTAAGCATATTCTGTTTTTAAAAACTTTAAATATACATTGTGTTGTAATTATTAAAAAAAACCTTTTAAATTACTTACAATTAATTACAATTAGTGTTTTGTAATAACGAAAATAAAGTGTCACTCAAATCTAATAGAATAATCAAATCTAATAGATTCATGAAATTAACGATTGTCTTTGCGACCCTTCACAGGTCGAAACAATTAAAGATGGAATATGGACTACGAGTTGACCTGACTGAGAAATGTCAACTCGATTGCGAAGTGAGGGAAGCTGATCCCCTTCCTCTTGACAGAGTTCCTTGAAGGGAGGTTTTGGAGAAGAAAGGATGGATAGATTCGACCGGAAGTGCTTTTTTTTTTTTTTTTATCTGAAACGATTGAATAGGTTTCCGCCAGTTTTTCAAAGTGAACCACTTGCGGTTCCATGTGATAATTAAGGTCTGCCATAGACCAAGCAATTAGATTTGACGTAAACTAGAGAACTCTGAAAATCTCTGACCTTGTAATGAACTGTACTTGTGATTTAATCGTGCACACAGACACACACATATATATATATAGTGCTAGTGAATAAAAATTAAAGAGTTCCCATGAACCTGAATGTGGCCCTCTTCTTAAGGCCATTATAGGTCTAATATAGGTCGAGGAGTTACAACAGCTATTAGTTAAAACTTATTAAACAAACATTAAATTCGTTTTCATTTAAATTTAAGTGCTACGTAAGTTATGATGAATTTAATCGTTGAATTAATCGAATGATTGCGATGGATTAATCGAGTACATACACTCATGTCCATAAATTAAGGATAATTCAGAATCACACAGAAATTGAACTCTAAAATAAAAATTTCACCTGTAGAATTATCACACACATCTTGAAGAAGAATATGCAAATTACAGAAACCACCAGATGGCGCGGATAGTACGTCACAATGACGAGAGTGTAAGAGAGGGGTATATAAGGAATGGTCGCAAAGAAGTAAAATTGTTCACAAGCGCTTTAAAAAGCCTTTCAGTGCAATAACGGCATAGTTATGGCACAAAGAAAGCTTATTTGGATGATTTTTTTTTTTGTGGTAGAATTATCGGACGACTGGAATGTGGACGTACCCAACTGGAAGTATCCGAGGAACTTGGAATCGCCCACAGTGTCATCTCCAGGCTTTGGCAACGATTCCAAGGTGATGGTAATGTGAGTAGATGTTACAGCACAGGTCGCCCCCGAGTTACAACGCCGAATGAGGACCGGTATTTAGCAGTTACTGCCGAAAGAAACAGACGGAGCACAGCATCAGACCTGTTTCGTCAGCTCTCTTCAGCTACCGGTATGACAGTTTCAAGGCAGACTGTGTACAGACGCTTAGGGCACATTGGTCTATATGCTCGTAGGCCTGTCAGATGTGTTTCACTAACCGCAACTCACTGTCGCCTACGATTAACCTGGAGTACAGAGCATGCATTGTGGACACCGCAACAGTGGTCTTGTGTGATGTTTTCCGACCAGTCCAGGTTTAGTTTGCAGTCTGATTCTCGCCGTACTTTCATATGGAGAGCGCCAGGTACCCGTTACCACCAAGAGAACACCATTGAACGACACCGTTACGGTGGTGCCGGATGGCTCGTTTGGGGAGGAATTATTCTTCGTTCCAGAACTGACCTGCATGTTCAGAGTGTAACGATGACAGGCCACATCTATCGGGATGTCATTCTGGAACAACATGTACGTTTGTTTCGGGGCGCCATGGGTGCTGAATTTCTGTTTATGGATGACAACGCCCGTCCTCACCGTGCAAACTTTGTAGACGAATGCCTTCAATTGGAGGATATCACCCGTATGGATTGGCCAGCCTACTCACCGGACTTGAATCCAATAGAGCATGTGTGGGATATGCTTGGCCGACGAATTGCAGCCCGTCAACCCCCTTCCACCTGTCAACGGAACTTCGGAGGGCATTGCTTGATGAGTGGTGTAATATTCCCCAAGATCAGATTGATAATTTGATACTCAGCATGCCTAGGCGTTGTAAGGCCTGTATTGCATCGTCCGGGAGACATACTCCATATTAACCATCATACTAACCATGTTGTACTGTTTTTTGTAAATAGGTTCTTTTTTGAAATTTGCTCCAGGGAGTAAAAATCGCAATTTTATTAATTATGTCAAACATATAGCATCTTTTTGCTCTTTACCTTTTGTTTAATAAATAGACTTTACAAATAAGTCAAATTTGTTTTGCTTCTGTCTCTTTCTTTGCCTGAACTTCATTATCCTTAATTTATGGACATGAGTGTATTTTATCATGAAATGAAAACAAAAACAAATTGTTTTTAAAAAAGATTCGTATAAAATTTAGATATTTCAATGAACAAATTAGATGCATTCAGTTAAGACGTAAAAATATATAACAGTTATTCTTTGTATTAATTTGGTGAAGCATTACAGGACATGCATATGCTTTAATGACATAAAACGAATCGTATAGCAAATAGAGCAAAACGTAAGTATGGGAATTTCTAAAGAAATAACTGTCAGTAATTAAAGGATGCAGATTTATTTTTACATTTAAATTTATAGGTCGTTAAGTTATTCTTAGAAATTCATTTAAGACAAACGAACTAGAAGGAAAGATAAGTTTTCCCAATCATGGAGTGTGGCATTAAAAGTTTAATAAACACTCTGTGATTGTAAATCTGCTTTTAATTTTATTCTTTTCTATTATGTTTGCAATAGAAAGACATTCGTTTGACGTCATTGCTGGGGATATAATAGATTTCTAGACTTTTTTTCTTTGACTTAACTAGAAAGCTGAATAATAATGCAACAAAATTATCTTGTACTCTGTAAACAGCTGCCTTATTTTAGTTTATTCAATGTTAGATATTTGATATTGTTTATTTAATTGAATATTGAAAATACAAATTATTCAGCTTTTGAATTATTCACATTATTATTGATAAATTATTATTATTGTTTGTATTATTGTTAATACAAACAAGCAATAAAAACTAATATCTAGAAAGCTGAATAACAATGTTACAATATTGTCTTATATGCAAATAGCTGCACAATTTTAGTTTATTCAGTGTTAGATATTTAATATTGTTTACTGAATTGAATTGAACTGAATATTGCTTATTGAATTGAATATTGAAAATACATATTATTATAATTTACAAACAAGAATACAATTTATAATATTAAAATTACCTGTATCCCTCTCACGGAAATACTTGAGCCTCAATATAAAACAAAAGTAAACATTAATTAAACAAAAAATATAATGGCTATAATTGAAAATTATTTTCAGTTAATTTCAGAGGAAAAATATCAAATTTTAAATTATATTACAAAAAGTATAATTAAAAAAAATTTACCTTAAACAGCCCCTCAACTATTTCTACTTTCCTCTATTTATTATGCAGTTAATTTTAATATAAATTAATTTTAGGATTTTATAATTTTTTTTTTTTAAATTAAAAAAAAAAAAAAAAAAAAAAAAAAAATTTGCATTTTGAATGCAAGTTGATGAATATCGTTCTTTTCAAAAACATTTTTTTTTTTCAGTTTTCTATTCTACTTATCTTAACAAAAATGATTTCATTTTTTTTTTTCCTTATGTGTTTGATTCCATCAATAGCAATTTTACGACAATAACAATGTCGACGCTATAACAAAGAAAGCAATAATACGGACAAAATTGTTTACGGTAGGATTTAATAAAGCCTTTCATCGAAATTCCCTTAGGACATTTGATATTTTTTATTTTAAGAGTCTTTATTTTGTCTGATAAATTTTCAGATCAAAAGATGTATCAAAAGAAAAATAATTTGAAATGCCTGAACTTCAAATCATTTCTAAGATTTAGTCTGTAGTAAGTCTCTACAATAACTCTTGCATTTCGTAATTTTCGATATGTTTTAGAAAAAGGATGGATTGAATTGTTAGTATTTCATGCATTGTACTCTGAACAGAGAAATCTTGAAATCCCCCTTTTATTGTACAATATTGTAGCAATCACCTGAACTATTTCTGAATTGATTTTAAAAAGAAAAGAAAGCCTTTTTTTTTTTGTTGGAGTTGTTAGACATATTTTCTATTGCTAACGGTTTATAAGTTGTTTGTTTATCATTAATTTGAAATATAAATTTATTTTAATTTTAGTTTTCATAAGTAAAAAGAGTGCATTTCAGTAAATGGTTTTCAATATATAAAATTGCATTTTTAAAAATATCTTTAGTGCAACAATTAAAATTAAGGGGCCTGATGGCCGAATGGCTAGCACTCTGGCGTTCGGTACCACAGGTATCGGGTTCAAATCCCGACTTTGCCCATGAGTGTTTGTAGTGGTTCGGAATCCACTTTAAGCCGTACTTCCGGTCCTAATAGGATCGTAGAGCGCTGCGGGGGCATTGTTACTTCGCGTCCGTGGCTTACCATCAAGTTACACGTGCTCCCTGGGTAATGCAAAGTGAGTAACATCGGTGCATCCCTTATAGGCATCCAAAGACTTCCATGTCTGTTAGCCAGTTGCATTGAAAAAAACAATTAAAATTAATTTCACAACAGTCTAAAAGCTTTTATTACATCTTTATTATTGGAAATGTTATTAAAATAATTTTCATGATACGTTTAAAACTATATTTATATTTGAGGAATATGATGAATGAAAAAAAAAAAAGATCTTTTACTAAAAGTAAATCTAAATTATAAATGAGGAAAGATATACTGAATATAGATAATAAAATAGCATGATTGTTTTTTAATCGATCATTTCTAATCGTTATAAAGAAGTTTATAGGTTTTAGCTTTTTAATAGTCTTTTATTTTCTCAGCATCCCAATTTATTAATTAAAAATCAAACGTATCGCACTCGATTCGTGGCTCAGTGGCAACGTGCACCTCTGGTGAGCATTAGAACTGAAGTTCAATCCGCTGGTGGTATTGTTGTAGACACAGTTTCAAAACTTTATCGAAGCTTGGGCATTTCAAAATATTGTCGACATTGTAGACACTGTTTCAAAACAATGTCGACGCGTGAATAAAGAAAGCTACAATACAGATAAAGCTGTGTTTATAGTAGGATTTAATAAAGGCTTTCATCGAAATTTCTCCAGTACATTTGATATTTTAACAGTCTTTTTTTTTTTTTTTTTGTCTGATGAATTTTTCAAAGATGAATCAAAAGAAAAATAATTTGAAATCTTTGAAATGCCTGAACTTCAAATGAGTTCTAAGATTTAAGTTTCTACGACAGCTCTTGTGTTTCGTAATTTTGATTATTGCTTTTTTCGATGTGTTTTAGGAAAAGGATAGAGTTATTAGTATTTCTTGCATTGTACTCGGAACAGAGAGATCATGAAATCCCTCTTTTATTGTGCAATATTGTAGCAATCACCGGAATTTTTTCTGAGTTGATTTTAAAAAGAAAATAAAGTGTTTTTCTTTGTTGAAGATGCCAGATATATTTTCTATTGCTAACGGTTTATAAAAACCTTTAATTTATCAGTAATTTGAACTATAAATTCATTTAATTTTATTTTCCATAAGTTAAAAGAGAGCACATTTCAATAAATGGTTTTGAATATATGAAATTGCATTTTTTAAAAATATCTTTAGTGCAACAATTTAAAATTAATTTCATAGCAGTCTAAAACTTTTATTACATTTTTATTACTGAAAATATTATTAAAATAATTTTCACGATACGTTTAAAAGAATTTTATATTTGAGGAATATGATGAATGAAAAAAAAAAAAAAAGTAATTAAAAATAAATTATAAAAAAGTATATTAAAAATAAATTATAAAAGTATAATAAAAATAAATTAAAATTATAAATGAGTAAAGATATACTGAATATAGGTAATAAAATGACATGATTGTTTTTTAATTGATTATTTCTGATCAATATAAAAAAGTTTATTGCTTTTAACACTTTAATAGTTTATTATTTTTTCAGCACTCCAATTTATTAATGAAAATCAAACATAGGCAAAGATGGCTCAGTCGCAACGTGCGCCACTGGTGAGCATTTGTCACTACGATTATCGTTGTTCTTTCTATTGGTGGTTCTATTTTCTTATTAGCCGCAGCTTTCTAGTGGTTCGAGAAGTATTGATGAATCCATTCAAACATTTATGGAATCTTCATTTATTTACAAGCAATATTTACAAAAAGATATACAGGTTGATGGTAACATCTCAAAGGCGAAAAGCTAAACTGGAAGAAAAATGTTCTTTTTAGAATAAAATAACTCGTTTCCACAGCAACAGCGGGTTTCCACAGCAACCAACAGCCCGTTTCCACGTCAACAGTGAAATTCTGAATCGGTTCCAAACGATTTCTATAAAACTACCACGTGACGCTGAGTGGCGCAAACTAAAGCATAAGAATTCCAACAGTATTAGGGTTGAGGTTCAATACGCTGGCGGCTTGGTTGTAGAAACTGTTTCAAATAAACAAGGAGACAATAGGGCGTTTGTGATGTCCAGAATCTTGCCTCGTTAGTCTTACTACCTGGCCAAAGTTTTCTTGAGTTTCTCCCATACTATACTCAAATGTGGGGTAGTTTCCATAAAAGACCACCCGGAATGCACCGCCCTTCTTCTTCAGCGACACATAGCCAAGTCAGACTTCTACCTACGGGTGCTCTATCACAACAGAAGCTATCTCTCCCCTTCCACGAGAACAAGGGTTCATGGACTTGATCTATATGTTACTGTCTACCAAATGAAGTAAGAAACAATAAAAATACTGCATAAGTTATTGATAAACGTTAATTTTTATTAAAACCTTTGAAGTTTGCTTTAAAAATATAGAATCTAGAAAATATAGAAGAAAACTATAATCCTTATAAACTATACTTTTTTTAATGGGCTTATTCTTATAAACATGTATTTATAAAAGACAATCGAAATGTCAAACAACAAAAACTTTCAAAAGAAAAAAAATGTTCAGATTTATTGTTTTAATAAATGGCACCATTGAAACCATTTGAAAATAAATAGCATTATTAATAATAATTATAACAGCATAGTAATTAATAAATGACAGCATTTCGAACCATTTTTTTTTAAAAATGGCATCAATTTTTAGAACTAAACATTGAAACTCAACATGTTATCCTGTAAACAAACAGTCGGCCCGAGGGCCAATTGGATAGCGCTCTGGCCTTTCTTACCACAGGCTTCAGATTGAAATCCTGGCGATGGCATGGATGTTAATTAGTGGTTAGGAATCCAAGTTAAACTATAGGTCCAAGTATAAGTATCCTAAAGTATGCGAAAAATGACTGTAGAGCGTCAAACAAAACCAAACAATTCTAGACGAGCTCTTTAATTTTATTTTCGAATAGTTCTGGTACAAGCATCTGGAGTTTTACATCTTTATACTCTTGTTTTCCTTAACCTCTAATGTTTAGATGGTATGGCTTGTCGCTCTACGGTCATTTTGTGCACATTTTGAGCTAATTAGACCGGAACCTACAGCTTAACACGTGGATTCCGAATCACTCACAAAACTCTATTATTTACATTTACTTATTTGCATAATTATTACATTTCCATTACTTACAAGCTTGTTTAAATTTGGTTTGCTTGTCGCCTATGGTCCTTTGTGTAAACTTTGGGCTAATTAGACCGGACCTGCAGCTTAACATGGATTTCGAACCACTCACAAACTTCCATGCCACTGGCAGGATGAGCACCTGAAAACTGTGGATGCCAAAGACCAGAGCGCTAGCCAAATTGGCCATCAGGCCGCCAGTTCATCTACAGCAGGGGTCTCCAAACTACGGCCAGCGGGCCAAATCCGGCCCGACAGTGTCATCAATCGTCGCCGCGACAACGAATAGCTTATTGTTGTTGTAATAAGTTGGATAATAAAACACAGAATGATAAACACTCGGTTTTTATTTAATTGCTAGGTAAAGTTTAATGGCAAGCATAATACACAGAAAATTTAACTTAAGCATATCAACTATCAAATAATTGAAATGAATCCCACTAACATTATAAACTAGTGAGCATCCCGCGGTTACTCTCGGTAGTTATGTTGGGGTAAAGAGTATCGCCTATGTATTTATATCGATGTTTGGAATGTATATATCCTGAATCAAAGATATAATTTTCATCTTGAAAATCCCTCAGGAACGGAAAAGTTAAAATAACGCGAATGAAACAGACCAGATGTCGTCAAGTGTCACGTATCGATACACACAATAGTAATTGTAGTAATTGAACCAGTGAATTTAGAAGCGTATGCTCGCTCAGAGCTCGTACTCGGCGACTGGTGTAGAAATTATAGATAATGGCAGAAAAATTAAAACGGTTTTGGCCCTTGGTACTTACTGGAGTAAATAGTATGGCCCTAAGGCTGATAAGTTTGGAGACCCCTGGTCTACAGGATAACGCTTTTGAGTTTTAAAACCCATAATGTTTCTTTTGGAAAAGTTCATGCCATTTTTTTATAAAAAGAAGGGGTTGAAATGGTACTATTTATTAAAGTGCTGTTATAATTATTAATGCTGCTATTTATTTTGAAATAGTTTTAATGGTGCCATTTATTAAAACAATAAATTCAGCATTAAAACCATTTCAAAATATTTTATTAGACATTTATCAAACACGATTTTCTTTACTAATACTTTTTAATTCTGTATTCCTTCCAGGGATATTTTTACCGATCTGTAATCTCCACTAAAATCAGCATTAGTAGCACGTCCTTAAATTCATTATATTTGCTCTTCCTTGAACTTCTTTACAGGATTTTCCCGGATTTTTTCTGATTAATGGTTCTGTTTTTTTAAACGAGAAAAATATCAGAACTGTAAAGAAGAAACAGGATTTGATGCATGAATTATTTATCATATTTTGTTTGCGAAGCTTCTGGGGGTGAATACTTCCGATCAGTCACTCACTCAAGTAGATGACTGTGCAGAGTGACCGGAACACCAGACTCCGGAACTAGCCACTGCCCGGAGTAAAAAAGCAGTCAGGATTAATCCAGAAACAAACTTTGTTACTTCTCTAGAATGTTAAGCAGGAGTCAAGTGAACATGATTAATATTTTTCCGTCATATTGTATCAATTAAAAATATTTAAGAGGAAAAACAGTCTAATAGTATATGGTAAATGAAAAAAACAATACATGACGAACTAAAATCAAAATTATTCTACAAATAAATATTATAAAAAAAATAAATATTATCAAAATTATTCTACTATAAAATAGTATTTTATTATACTAGTATTATTTGCATTGAACTAGTATTTTATTTTGTATTTTACAAATTTATTACATCCACAATTATACGGATGGTATATTTGGATGTAATTTATTTTTAAATACAATATAATTTTTAGTAAAATCGTAGTTTTTCATTGTTATAAGTTTTATTAACGTAGCAAAACCATCGAAATAAAAAACAAAAAATTGAATTTCTTAAATTAACGAAACTTAAAGTTTTGTATAATTTTGTGATTAAACAAAAAAAAGGAAGATTTTTATAAATTTCTTAGTTTGTACCTAGATTTGTAAATTTAAATGATTTTTCACGCATGCAGCATGTAAAAGAATCACCGTTTTTGAAAATGAGTAGATAGGGTGGACATTTTGATAAACATATCTAGAGTCAATTCTATCAGTCAATATCTATAGTCATATATCTATAGTCAATAGTCATATAGTATATGTCTTATATCTATAGTCAATTTTCTTTATAATTTTATGCTAAGGAATGTGGAGCAGTTATTCCTAAAAATCCTTACAATTGACAAGGAGACAATGACGATCATGGACTTGATCTAAAATGTTACTGATCTAGATGTTACTTTTGACAAGGAGACAATGACGATCATACGCTTGTGCATGTGTCCTCCAAACGTTCACCTTTCCTGTTGTGGGAAACGGACGAAAGTGTATTAGTCTGACCGTATGTCAGACAAATACATTTTAATTGTCTTCCACCTATCAATCGACCAGGTTTCTGGTTTGTGGCACCACTGTAGACGACGTTTGGCATTAACAAATGTCACAACTGGTTTGCTAATGGCTGCTTTGCCGTAAATGTCATGTTTATGAAGGTGACTCCTAACTGCAATTTCTAACAACGGAGAATTCAGATGCTGATTGAGCTCTGCTGTCACTTTGGCTGCAATTGTTTCCTTTTAGACATTACAATCCCCTGCAATACCCGTCGGCCTTTTTCCCTCAGCTTCTCCTTCCGTTCACTATTTTGCTTTTCCGAGCTTCTGTTACCGCGCTGTGTGTATGATGTCATGACTTTAGACACCGTACCTCTAGAAACGCCTAAAAGTTGGGATGTTTCTGTCACAGTCGCTCCAGCTATTCGGGCTCTTATAATTTCCTCTTTGAAAATCTGTGAGATTTAACATTTTATGCTTTTGACAAAAAATCCAAGACATATACAACTTCTGTAGAGCTAATTCATACTAAGATGAAATATACTTTTTATATTAAAAAAATATTAGCTGAAATTTCATTTTAATGCTTACACAACGAATTCTTATATGTCACTTTTTATACGCTAGTGTTTTCATTATATTTATTACCACCCGTATATACATATACTGTTTATCTATTTATTTACTTTATCAGAACAAAAATAGTTTGACAACATTCTCGGAAGTTTCTGTTAAATTTTAAACAATGCTATCTTTGAGTTTTGCTTTAAATAAAAGTATTTAATCCCGTATCCTTCATGCTATCTTTTGTGTCTCCTTCAGCTTTCTGTCATTTACTGTATTATATATTTAGGTGCTGTGTTAAAACTTTCTTAGAACAAAATAGTTTGAGTGGCAGTCTTGGCAGTCTACTAAATTTCTACAATGATGCCAGTTTGATTTCTTCTTGAAACTGAAGTATTTATTCTCTCAAACCTGATACTATCTATTGAATCTCCTTCAGTTTTCTTAGGTGTATTTATTTCAAACTGTATATAAGTGAATAAAATACATCTGAAAAGAACTGTAAATTATGTGCTCAGTGTTTCTAAGTTGAATGGTTTCCTGTTGGAGAATTCAAGTAGAAGATCATCTAGAACAGAGCAAAAACTGCAGTTACTGTAAGTATTTAAAATGACTCTCACAGATTAAAGTAAATTTAGGTTTTCAAAATATAATTTATGAAGCATTAACAGTGTCATTAATTCAAAAAACAAACACAAAATTCATAAGATATATTTATTGAAAGTACGTAAATTAATAACTTCAAAACATCGTTTTTCGATCTTGATATTTTATGCTTAGATCTTGGAAATTTGACCAATCTGATCTTGGGTTTTGATAAAATTTTCATTCGCAGCTTTGTTTGATTTTGCTTGCTTATGTAAAAGAAAAATGAACGTGAGGGCTTTGGGATAAACGAGGTTCTATAGATAAACTATTTGTGAATTAATAAATTTTTATCAGACTTGCTCTTTCCCTCCCAAGTTTTAAAAAAATTGCTTATAAAATTGCACAAAAATTTTGTAACTCCATTCCAAATATTAATAATTCTGTTTGAATGATTTAAACAACTATGATTACGACATTTCTGATTTCAAAAATCGCAAGAGATCTCGCGTTGTTCTGAATATTATTCATTAACGTTTCGATATCCTCCTTTCCGAATTACTATGCAGTTTCTCCACTGAGTCACAATTTCCCCTCAATTGTTTTTGTTTCTGTTGTTTATTTTTTATTACCTTCTTAAAAATTATAATAATATTATAAAAAAATTATATATGCATAATTTTTTAAATAAATTATTAATATATATATATTACTCTTTTTCTATCTAATCAATGGGCTTAAAGCTTAAGAAACTTCTCTCATTCACAAAGCAGGAGATAGAGGTTGCTAAGCAACCAAAGTTCTCCGTCAATTTGACAAATCGTCGTCATCATCAATGAATTTTTATAAATTGCTTTTTAAATTATTAAATTACTAATCAATAAATAAATATTATTTTTTAAAAAGGAACAACAATTTTTACAAACTGACAGAAATTTGATTGAACAAGTTAATTTACTTGTTCGTATGGGAGGAAGATAATTTCCATTACAAAAATTGTTAGTGAAATCACATGCTACAACTGTGACCAAAATTATGTCCTATAAATGTAATATTTGTGAAAAGAAATTTCTATTAAACCTTGATATTTGTCCAGACAATGTCTGCACCATTGCCAACAGTATGTGTTGTGAGGTTGCCTTTTATTAGTTAAGATTCTTCTATTTTTTTATACCAGCTGATTTCTAGAAATGTGGGAAACTTTTCAAGGTTTTTTGAAATGATATCATTTTTAACCACTCTGAATGGAACTCTGTGTAAATTTTGCAATATGAGAAATTTGATGAAATAAGGTTTCTCTTAACAAAAGGAATCGTCGTATTTCCTTTCCTCTTTGATTAGATGTATTTTTTTTGAAAACTCAAAGGTGTTATTTCATTTCTCACAAAAATTTCTGTTGAGAAATACTTTGTTTGTTTTTACGTCTGACCTATTTCAGTTTTATTTTGTTATGAATAGTTCTTCTATAGACTAACAAAACTCAAATAAATTTTATCAAAACCTCTATCAGTAATATTTCTCATAAAAAGGAAATTTATACTTTGTGTACAGTAATGAAAAAAAAAAAAAACACTCAAAATTGAATGAAATATTGAATTGAATCTTGTACAAAATTCGCAGGGAAAGTATATTTCATAAATTTACTTTTATTTAAATTGTAAGGTAAAGCGAAATGAAAATTCAAATATATTCACTTAAAATTTATTTAAAAAAATTCTATTTCGTTTTGTACTCCTTGAGAATTTTATTTCTGAACTTACTTCAGCATGGAATCTTGTATCAAAATAAGGAATTATCTTTTAAATATTTTTTAATAAATTTTAGCTAACAGTTAGGAAAATAAATTAAATTTTAACAAATGATATATAACAAACAACAACAATGATGTACGAACATAACAAATTCTACTAACTATTAAATATGCTCACTTACAATGGAAAAGACTATTTTATTTCTATCTTTTTCTATATAAAGTCCTCAGGGTATGTGTTCCTTATAAAGTTATTTTCTGCATATCATCAGTTTTTCTGATGAGTTTGATTTTAGAATTTGCATCTCAGTCTATTTTTGAATATAAGTACATATTTTTAATCTACTTGTGCAGTGTTTGGCAATTTCCTTTTAATGTATGAGTTTTACAATGATTTTCAGATTCACCGCTGCATAAATTTTGTATGTGCATTTCAAATTTAAAACAAACTTATTTTCCCATTTTAACTTTTAACTTTTTTTTTGATGAGACTGAAGAGAAAGAAGAAGAAAATATATGCATAGCTAAATCTATTTTTATTACTTTGTTATGCAAACAAACTGATTGGGTTTCTGAATTCTCTTCTTGTTTTTATTTTGTGCTCTTACATTTTCTGTAATAAGGGCTGGTGTGTTTTTGGATTTTTTCTTTTTACTCCTTTGCTGGCTGCATTGTCATCTTCGTCTAGGGTGAAGTAGTTTCCATATGTATTGCCATAAAACAATTATTAGTTATCCATTATAGTTTGAAATGGCAATCTTTCTTTTAGATTCTCAAGCAGTCATCCAATGAATTAGCTTTGTTGGATACCCATTGACTCCTGAGACTTCGCAATGACAAGAATTGTTGAGAACTCTCACTTTAAAGGGGATGCAAATCGTTCTTCAATGGGTCTTTGACCATTGTGGTCTTTGGGGCAATGAACAAGCGGACTCCAAAAAGAAGTGTTAGCATACTATAGCATCCAAATACAGCCATTTCTTATCGGAGGATTAAACTGTTTTTAAAACATTAATTTACGTTTAATTTCTTGTGGGATCTTCAGACTGGTACAGCGTGAAAAATGGGAGGAGGGCAAACACTTATCTTATTCTCGATAAACAAAGACGCAAAGCAGTGGTGACGATTCGCCTGTCTATGGGACAAGATTGCCCTGCCGCCCATTTGCACAGCATATGAATTTCAGTCAATCCTTTTTTGCCCACTCTGTGACTCTGGAGAAGTCATGGACGAGGACCATCTGTTCTCTTCAGAGGAGTCGAAAAATTGAGAAGCAAGATCGCTCATTAGGCAATCACTCTGGGTTTCATTTCTTAAATCTTTCTAGTTCTGATGTTCTTGGTGCTATTGTTCTATGTTACTTTTAGCTTAGCCATTAAAAATAAAAAAATTCTCTAGTTTTTGTCATTTATGTAGGACTTGCTTGACTGCTAATATAAGAAGCAGGTGTTGTCACATGCCGGTTATGTTTTGACGGAGAGTTGGCCCCTCCCCACTTTGAACTGAACTTAAACAGCTCAGAAAGATCGGCAGGTCTTTAGGAATTATACAATACGTATGAAGAAATATATAATACGACTTTAGAATTATTGATTACAAGAATGTTATGCTTAAAAGAGATGACTATGATGAGGAATTTTGTAAGGAATGAACTTGAGGCCAGAGCGCTAGCTAATTGGCCATGAGGCTACAATAGAAGCTACGAGAAAGAAAGAAGATAACGGAACAAGGTAGACAATAGACGGTCGATGAACAACTGAAATGGCAATGAAAGTTTTATATTAATCAATATAGCTAGAGATGTAAAATTTTAAGTGAGTATATTGAAAATATAATTGTAGATAGTGGGCATTAACGGTAATGCAAAAAAAAAAAAAAAAAAAAAAAGAACACAATGTAGAACACACCCTCTGTTTTGAATCACATGAGACACGTATGTATAGACACACACACACACACACACAGATATATATATATATATATATATATATAAGTGCAAACAACAGCAGTTACAGGTCAAAACAAACACCAAAGAATTCTGACTACATATATTGATAAAATCCTTCATATAAATCCAATATAGTTATTCACAAATTTACAATGCAAATTTCGTGAAAATATTTTTTTCTGCTTATTCTTTTCCCTTTCTGCTTATCAATAATTTACACCTTTTCTATATATCGAAATTGTGTTTATTTTCAGTCATTATTTAAATAAATTGACTTTGAATTGGAGGGATTTGTTTTGTAAACTTTTAGAGATTTATTTTTCTCTGAAAGGATGAGAGAAACACATTACAATTAATCTTTCACAAATGTAACGTTTACCGATTTCTACTTTTCCGATACACTTCAAAACTTGGGAAAAAACTTTTGAGATGTAGCGGGAAATTGGCATCTGTAATATGAATATGGAGATCTGGTATGTTTGATTGCAAAATCAATCTAGAGAACTAAGGAATTCTAGAACAGTTTTGACACGATATTGATTTGAAAAATTCCGACAAAAAGAAATATAGCAGTTGCTTAGCTTGACTATTTTTAAATCCAAAAATGTACTTTCGTTTAAAAAACGCCTCAAAAAATTGTTGTACCTATTAAAAGAATAATTTGAAAATGAATGAATATATTGTAACGTCTCCACGTTCAGAAGGCCACGTTCAGGTTTATGGGAACACTTTAATTTTTATTTAAAAACACTGTATATAGACAAATAATGTATTCTGGGTTATTATACAAAGAACTTAAAAACTTGGTGTTGGAAAAAGTGCTAAAACTTTAAAATTTCATCACAAGTGCATGATTAAATCACATGGCACTTCCTGGTACAGTTCATTCAGACCCTTATACAAAAGAACTTAAAAATTAAAATAAAATTTCATCGGGGAGTTTTCGGACTTCTCAAATCTACGTCGAATGTCAAAACACGTAGTCTGCGGCGGACTCACCCGGCGTGATACACAAAACCACAAGGGGTTCACTTTGGAAACAGGCAGAAAACTATGGCCTGTTCTGTCACTTCAGAGAAAAAGAGAAAAACAATTCTCCTTTTCGCAGTTTCGTGTTTCATTACACACTGAATATCTGCTGTCAGTTTTGAGTGAAAGTTGTTCTCATTAGTACAAAACACTAATTGCATGTAATGAAACTACCCACCAAACTGTTTGCCTGCTGTCAATGGGTTGTTATTATGTACTTATCAAAGAATATACATTCTTCTCTCCTGGGAATGAAATACTGAAATTCTCAGCGTGAGAAAAAAAATACTATAATTTGTAATTGAATTAATCCCGAATTAATTCTTCTATATTTTTATTGCAGGGGCCTGAATGGCCGAGTGGCTGGCGCTCCGGTACCACAAGTTTCGGGATTGAGTCCCGGCGGCCATGGATGTTTGTAGTGGTTCGGAATCCACTTAAAACCATAGGTCCCGGTCCGATAAGATCGTAGAGTGTTGCGGGGGCATTGTTACTCCGCGCCCGTGGCTTATCTTCAAGTTACACGCCCTCCCTGCGTAATGCAAAGTGAGTAACGTCTACGCAGCGCTGGCCTTAAGGCATCCAAGATCAAGCTGTCTAAGTGTTTGCCAGCTGCATTAGAAAGAAAAAAATATTTTATTGCAAAATTATATTTTATTACAATTTAATCTTTTAAACAGCAGCATTAATTTACTGATTTATTACGATAAATGTTAAAAGCTTTATTTCTATTTATATTTGCTTTTTGCATTAGGAAATGAATATGAAGATTTTATTAAAGAAATAGTTAATTTTAGTTTCTACAAAACTGAAAAGATTATTTTTGTATTTGTTAACATAAAAGTAATAGGTAGGAACTTTTCATTTCCAAATTTTCATATTAAATTAGATTGTTTAATTTAGCTATTTATTCTATCACATAATCATAATTTATATTTTAAAATTATATAAGAGAAGCTGTTATTTAATAATGTTTTTTATTTTTTTATTTTAAATCTGACACAGTATCATATTCCAAATAAAAAAAATTAAAAAAAAAGAACTTCAATAATTTGGTGAAAGAATTAAATTTGCTTCAATATTTTGCACAAATTAAGTTTGCTTAAGAAATTTAGAAAATCTTTCAACAAAAGGCATGTTATAACGAAGTAAAGATAAACTTCTTCTGAATTCTAATTCAGTTTTCTTTAAGTTCGACTCAAAATTAAACAGAAAAGATTTTTATTGATGGCATAGGGAAATCAGAATGTGTGGAGAAAACATAATGAGATATTTTCGAATATTTATATGATATATTTTCTTTTTGTATATTATATGATTTTTATTAATAAATAGATTTTTATGGTTAAGGTTATGGTTATCTTATATGGCACTGATATCTTTTAAGACTCTTTGAGGATTACATTTATTCATAAAATGTCAGGCAAATTATCACGAATAATTATAATAGTTATACTTAACAGTTATGTTTTTTTGCCAGCTAAGTCGATAAATAGTTTCTATTAGCGATTTAACTGATTAATCTTTAATCTTTTGATTAATGGGTATTTATTACTGAATTCAACTTGAATGAATGTTTTTATGAAATAAAAAAATAAATTTTATCAAAAATTTTTTATTTAGAATAAATTTTAATGAATTTTTTTATGATAAATCATAGCTGATAATAACGAATTAAATATAACTGATAATAAAGAAAGAAATTTGTTGTGTTCAGGTTGGGCAACCAGATTGTAACTGGGTGTTATTTGATTAAGATACTTGAGGCGCAGGTTGGAGAACTCATAGTTATTTACATACTCCCAAACATCATACATACACACAATTAGAGACATAAAATATTTAATACATTTAAAGACATAAAATTATATATTCGTGGAAGGATTCCACTTCTAAGCTGAAAATAAAGATACTCATCTACGTGCAGGATGCGCTAAATATACTTTCTTTCTGGGTGAGAGTCTGTATGTCAAATAATGCTCCGGGTTGCTCTTAATATATTTATTCTCTGAAGAAGCGTGTGGTTATGCTGTACTTCCTCTCGGGTCTCTAGGCCTATTGACCATTTCTCCTGAACGCAACAGGAGGGGGATTTTGCCACTGAGTAGGACGATGCATGGTTATAAAACTATTTTTATTTGTGTAAATGACAACAAACATAAAGCAATAAAATAATTTTTACTGGAAATATTCAAAATTAGATACCAACTAAGATTTTTTTTTTTTTCAGTTTGCCAAATGATTGACTAAACATGTTAAAAGAAATGCTAAACTGAAATTAAAATTTTTAAAAAATTGTATGAATCTTTTAAAAATATAAAAATTATTTTCCTGCAAAATTGTAAAAAAGAAACACATATAATTCAGGAGGAACAAATAACAAGTTTACAATGTACAAGGTTACGAGTTTTAAAAATTAATTAATTTTCAAAAGAAATACTTAATTCACTTTCCTTAAAACAAAGCTAACAAGTTTGAGTATAATATCCAAAGACTTTAAAAGTTTTAAAAATTTAATTCAAATAAAGTTTTAATGGCATTTTTGAATTTTAAATAATATTGATGATATTTAAACATGTGTGATTTTTTTATATCATTAATATGGAAAATTAATAAATTAGAATTCGATAGTAAATCACTTGAATTTTAAAAATTTTTTAGAAATCATTAGTAATGATGGAGTTTTGATGACTGTATGAAAATTCTTTCTAAATTTTTTTTTTTTTTTTTTCCACGAAATGAATTTCTAATAAAATATTTGCAGGCATATAAAAATGTATGCAGTCTTCATGCAAAAATTTTTCCTTATTAAATTTTCCTCTTTAGAAAATTATGCAAGTATATGAAAGAAAAGAAAGGAAAAATTGAAATGAAGTTTATGCTTTTGATTATTTATTAAAGACTTTATGCTTTTTAATCATTTGTTTTGAAAAATTTACTATTAAATAAAATATAAGCTTAACATAAATATTAATATACACTGAAGTGACAAAAGTCATGGGATACCTCTTAATATCGTGTCGGCCCTCCTTTCGCCCGGCGAAGTGCAGCAATTCGACGTGGCATGGACTCAACAAATCGTTGGAAGTCTTCTGCAGGAATATTGAGCCATGCTGTCTCGATAGACGTCCATAATTGTGAAAACGTTGATGGTGCAGGATTTTGGGCACGAACAGACCTCTCGATGATGTCCCATAAATGCTCGATGGGATTCATGTCGGGCGATCTAGATGGCCAGATCATTCGTTGAAATTGTCCAGAATGTTCTTCAAAACCAATCGCGAACAGTTGTGGCCCGGTGACAAGGCGCATTGTCATCCATAAAAATCCCATCGTTGTTTGGGTACATGAAGTCCATGAATGGCTGCAAGTGATCTCCAAGTAGCTGAACATAAGCATTTCCAGTCAATGTTCGGTCCAGTCGCACCAGAGGACCAAGTCAATGCCATGAAAAAACAGCCCACACCATTACGGAGCCACCACCAGCTTGAACAGTGCCTTGCTGAACGTTTGGGTCCACGGCTTCATGCGGTCTGCGCCACACTCGAACCCTATCATCAGCTCTTACCAACTGAAATCGTGACTCATCGGACCAGGCCACGGTTTTCCATTCATCTACGGACCAACCGATAGGCTCACGTGTGACTCAGAGTCGCTGCAAGCGATGTCGTTCTGTCAGTAAAGGCACTCGAGTCGGTCTTCTGCTGGAATAGCCCAAGAACGCCAAATTTCTCCGCACAGTTCTAACAGACAAGTCCCTTGTACGTCCCACATTGATTTCTGCGGTTATTTGACGCAGTGTTGCTTGTCTGTTTAGAATTTACGACTCTTTTGCAGACGTCGCCGGTCTCGGTCGTTAAGGGCAGGCGGTCAACCACTGCGCTGTCCATGGTGGGATGTTATGCCTGAAATTTCATACTCTCGGCACACTCGTGACACAGTGGATCTGGGAATGTTGAATTCCCTAACGATTTCCGAAATGGCATGACCCATGCGTCTAGCTCAACTAACATTCCGCGTTCAAAGTCTGTTAATTCCCGTCGTGCGGTCATCATCACGTCAAAATCTCTTCACATGAATAACTTGAACAGAAATGAATGCTCTGCGAAAGCACTGCGCATTTATACCTGTTCTACGCGATGCTACTGCCATCTGAAAATTTGCACATTGCTATCCCATGACTTTTGTCACTTCAGTGTATAATGAGTCATGAATATAAGTTGTTCATTTTATGATTACTCGCATGTCAAATTTACGCAAAAACATTCAGTAGATTGTTGATTTAATTTATTGATGGTTTTAACATTCAATATCAGATCTTAAACTGCATGCTCAATTTCAGATGAAGCTGCAACTGAAAAACATTTATTGCTATGAGTATTTTGAGGAACAAAATAAATATTGAATATCATTAAAAATATTTTAAAATTTATTTTTTATTTGCATATTTTGCGTATAAATAGAACAATTTATGAGATATATTTAAAATAACATATCAATATTATGCGTGACAAATATTATAATATTAAATATTTAATGTGTGACAAAATGTAACTATAAAGGGTCAGAATGATAGCACTGGGTAATAACTTCAAAGTATTAAAAAGTTAACATTTTTATGAATAGTTTACTACATATACAAACTAACTATAATATATTTGATTAATTCTTTTTAAAAGTATAAGAAATTTATATACTTCTACCTCAACAATTCTATTTGTTAGAATAGTCATTGCAGCATTTTCCCCACTGGAAGATATAGTATAGCATTTCTGTTCCCAGGAAAGGAATGTACATTCTTTAACAAGTGCATGGATATTTATACTACATGCAGTTAGTGATTTGTTCTAGTGAGAACAAAATGCCACTAAAATCGGACAGTAGATAATCAGTGTCATGGATAATCATACATCATAAAATTAGCGATTGACCGTTCGAATTCACAGGCCGAAACAATTACAAATGGGATATGGACTACGTCATGAGTTGCTGCATCATGATTGTGATAGAACATGGGCCGAGGAAGTGTCCACTTTAAGTGTTACTTTAATTTCTTAAAGGAAGGTTTTTTAAGAAAGAGAGAAAGAGTTCTGCGACGATTCGACCAGACGTGTTGTATTTCTTTTCCTCGGAATGACTGAATCGGCCGCAGCTTAAAATCTGTTTTTCAAAGTAAGCCTCTTGTGGTTTCGTTTATCACGCCGTGTAATAATTAAGGTCTGTCTAAGGTCAAAGATTAGATATGGACTCGAGAACTTTGAAATATCTCCGGCCTTAGACTGAACAGCACTTGTGAATGAAATTTATATTTTTAATTTCATTTCTTTGCATAAAAACACAGAGTTCTGTATATACATATATATATATATATATAAGCCAAAAAAGTCGAAAGCTAAGTCGAAAGCCAAGTGATGTTAGCAGACAAAGGAAATATCTGAAATGAGTCTTTTTAATTCAACTTTTTACTTGGAATATAATGAATTTTTAATTAAAAACATGGGATCCAACCCTGAGGTCCCGAAAAAGACAGCGATCTTTTGTACAAAGAGTGCAAATGTTTTGTGTCTGTAGTGAGATTTAATAATCATAGAAATCCAATTACAAAAATTTTTTCAAATAGTTGATTAGGAAATGAAGAAATGGAATGAAATATTAAATCAGTGATCTTCGAAAAGCCAGGAAATGGCTGCTTTGAGAAATTATGGAACAGTATAATAAGCTGTTAGAGCAATATATATATATATATATATATATATAATTAAAGATACAGGAAACATTAAAAATACAAGAAAAGTAACAATTGAAAATAGACAAGGGACCTTTCAGAGAGCTTATATATCGATGGACACCATAAATCTTAAATGAAGGAATTTGGATCTAAGATTTGGTTTGGTTTGTCGCTTTATGGTCATTTTGTACACACTTTATACTAATTACTTTATTTATACTTGCAGTTTAATGTGGATTCCGAACCACTAGCAAACATCCATACCACCTCCGGGATTCAAACATCAGGCCGTGGTTCCAAATTACAGAGCGCTACCCAATGGGCCATCCGACCGAAAGAGGAAAGGAAGAGTGTGTGAACTCTCAGATGCTAATGTTGATGACATTCATTCAAAATTGCGGGAGCATAAAGTAGGTGTGGCGTAACAGACTATTCTTAGTGTTTCCTAGGTAACGCTGTATTTGTCATATTTCTGCCCTTCTATTGGTGACTGTTCTCAAGTCAAAGTGCCTGGTATTCAAAAATGCAACATATATTTACGGATGGTTAATTCTGAGATTTATTATGAGAGCCCTAGGCTAAAGATTGCTCAGATCAATTGTCCAACTGAGACAAATGATAGAGAGAGAAAGAAGCCAGCTTGCAAGAAAGCTCAGGTTCAAATCCACTGGCTGCATCCTTTGAAGTCTCTCTATTTAGAACATGGAGTCTCGATGCAATTATAACAAGGTGTGTAAAACATCTCTTATTGAAAGTCGGACTGCATGGTGGGAGTTTTGTAGATTTTCTCTAATACGACACGCAAAGATGCAGTTATTTCTTTAATGTTCTCCTTTCATTGTCTGTTGGGGATGTTAGTGGCATACATAATAGAACACAGTAAAGTTCCAACGACGTATTAAAAATATCTTAGAAAGCTCTATTGACAATAAAGTACTATTTTCGCCACATTTTCCAATGTTTTGTGAATTTACAAATAAATCTTTTTTTAATAACTTGGTAATTTATAATTTGCATTATTTATTTGAGTTTAACATTGTTTATTTTTCTTCATTTATTTTAAAAAACGTCTTGCTTCATAATAAAAAGTACTAAGCAAACTATTTAATACATATATAGCTTTAACATAGTATTATTTTCAATCTGTAAACGTAGTCTTTGTTTTACTTTTTTAATACTATCTCCAATTTACAGAACTGTGTAAGAATAAATTACTCTAAAACTGAAAAATTTCTATTCAAGTTCAATGGCGATAGAAGCGTTTTAAAGAAAAAGAAAATTAGTAAATATTTTCCAAGTGTAGTAAACAGAATTGAAAAAAACTTCATCTTAAATTGAAAAATTTTAGATTTTTATCCAATAGCTTTTTAGTCCACGAATATGTTTTCCACCCAACGCATACAAGAAACACATAAGTTGAGAGAGAGAGAGAGAGAAGATGAAATATCTCCTCCCTGAAGTTATTTGAAAATCCATTGAGGTGTGATGGAGTGTGAAATGATGATTTGGAAACGGAAGCTCAGCTGAAAAATATTTCAGGAGTTTCTCTCTCTGGATCAATAAGTGTTTCCCGCATAATCTCCGACACTGATCACGAACTGGAAGCCGCCATAACTTTTCTCCTTTGCGGATTGAATTGGAGACTGTTGCAAAAACAGCATTTAAATGTCGTATTTTTGTATGCTGCCTTTTATATATTTGTAGTTTATTGATTAAAAGTTGTAATTCAAAATGTTTATTACTGCTCAGTAATGAAAAATGTCAAATAGCTAACATTTATATTAACAGATATTATCATTGTTTATTTTTCTTCCTTATTCACTTCAAACACTTATATTTTTAAATTTGTTCTTGTTAGAAATTATGTTTATGCATTATTTCTATTTCATTTGTATTTAATTGTTTTAATTTTTCTTTTGTATAATTGTAGTTTACTGATAAAAAAAGTCGAAATTCAAAATGTCTATTACTGATCAGCTATGAAAAATATAAGTAAAATGTTAAATAGCTAAAATTTTTATTAAAAAAATCATTATCTTTTTATTTAATTGTTTATTTTTCTCCTTAGTAACTTCATATACTCTTATTTTTAAAATTTAGCTGTTTTTGGGATTAACTTCACTGACGGCATTCGTCACAGTCTTCGGATTCAGAACATATAGATGTCTAGGAATGTGGTCTAGATGTAATTATAACAGTCTTCTTCATTGAATGTATTAAAAAATGTTCTCTATTGACAATAAAAATTCTATTTTGCGCCACATTTTTAAATGTTATGTCACTATAAAAATAAATATTTTTTAATAAATTTGTAATTCATAGTTAACATTGTTTATTTGAGTTTGAACATTATTAACATTTCTTCATTGGTTTTAAGAAATCTTTTGCTTCATAATAAAAGTACTAAGCAAAAAAAAATTAATACATGTATAAAAATAGCATTTTCTTTAACATAGCAATAATTTCAATATACCAACATAATCTTTGTTTTCCTATTATTTAATTCTATCACCATTTCATAGAACTGCGTAAGAATAAATTGTTCTAAAACTGAAAAATTTCTATTTAAGTACAATAGAGAGATATAAGTGATTTAAAGAAAAAGAAAATTAGTAAATATTTTCCAAGTGGAGTTAACAGAATACATCACTTGAAAAAAAACTTCATCTTAAAGTGAAAATATTTTAGATTTTTATCCAATAGCTTTTTAGTCCACGAATATGTTTTTCCACCCAACGCATACAAGAAACACATAAGTGCAGAGAGAGAAAAGAAGATGAAATATCTTCTCCCTGAAGATATTTGAAAATTCATTGAGGAGTGATGGAGTGTGAAATGATGATTTGGAAACGGAAACTCACCTGAAAAATATTCCAGGAGAGTTTTTTTTTTCTTCAATATTTTTTTCTCTCTCTCTCTGGATCAATAAGCTGGAAGAGTGTTTTCAGCATAATCCCGACACTGATCACGAACTGGAAGCCGCCATAACTTTTCTCCGCCTCGGATTGAAGTGGAGAACTGTCAATTAAATTTTTTGCAAGACAGCATTTAAATGTCTTGAATTATTTTTGCATGCTGCCTTTTGTATAATTGTAGTTCATTGATAAAAAAAAATTGTAATTCAAAATGTTTATTGCTGTTCAGTGATGAAAACATTATAAGTAAAATAGCTAACATTTATATTATCAATCATTATAGTTTATTTTTTTCTTATTAATTTCCCACACACTTATTTAAAAAAAAAAAATTTTCTGTTTTTGTTAGAAACGTAGCGTATGCAATTTCATATGTATTTAATCGTTTTCTTTTCCTTTTGTGAAATTGTAGTTTATTGATAAAAAAAATATGCAGCTGGCAATACAAATCTTTAATCCTTACTCCATAAGAAAGGGCTGCACTTCTGTTACTCATTTAGCACTACCCAAGGGGCACGTGTAGCTTTTAAGAAACGCTATGGACACTAACACTCGGCGAGTAACACTACCCCGACAATGATCTACAAAACTATTAGACCGAGACCTACGATTTAAAGTGGATTCCGAGCTGTTACAAACATCCATGGTTACGCCGGGACATGAACAAGAAACCTATGGTACCGATCTCCAGAGCACTAGCCACTCGGCCATCAGGCCATTGGTAAAAAGTTGAAATTTAAAATGTTTATTACTGCTTAATCCTAAAAAAACTCAAGTAAAATGTCACATATCTAAAATTATTAACAATCATTGTCATTTTTTAATTTTTTCTTCTTAATTTCAGGCAATCTAATTTTTAAAACTTATCTTTTCTTGTTGGAATGTGCATGTATTAAATCTATTTCATATGTTTTTAATTGTTTTTCTTTTTTCTTTTGTATAATTGTAGTTTATTTATAAAACGCTTATAATTCAAAAATATTTATTACTGCTCTGCTAAAAAAAATTATAAGTAAAATATTAAAAGCTAAAATTTATATTAATAATCGTTATCATTTTATTTAATTTTTAATTTTTCCGTATTAACTTCTCACATTCTTATTTTTTAAATTTATCTGCTTTTGTTAGAAACTTTGTGTATGCATTATCAATAAGCGCGAAAAGTGTTTTCAGCAAAATCCCGGACACTGATCACGAACTGGAAGCCGCCATAACTTTTCTCCGTTGCGGATTGAATTGGAAAGTTGTCTATACTATTTGTTGCAACATAGCATTTAAATGTCTTTTTTTGCATGCTGTCTGTTGTATAATTGCACTTTATTGTTAAAAAAAAGTTATAATTCAAAATGTTATTACTGCTCAGTGATAAAAAAATTACAATTAAATGTATAAAAAAATTGGCATAAGCTAATCACGTGTGCTATTAATGAAATGCATTGTATTTGTTTCTTATAGAAACTTTGTTTCAAATACTTTTGAGTTATTGATTTTTCCAGAAAAAATAAATTAAAAATTCACTGCATTTCGAAGTACAAAATTCTTAAACAAGATACAAACCTACATTAAAAAATTCATGTAAAAGAGAATAATATGTAAAAAATATGCATAAGAAATTATTGTTACGATTGCCTTTAAGAATACCTTTACTAGTTATTGAACCTGGCATATTCTCAATAAAATCTTTGAAAATTTGGCAAAGTAAATAATTAAAACGGAAATATCTCATTTTGTGAAAAATCCAATGCCGTCATAATATGCGTTGTAAGTGGCCACCATTTGCAATGGAATGCAATGCCATATATTTTTGGAAGTTTCAGTCGGTAGACTCGCTGTCATCTTGAACGTCTTCACTGATATTTGTTTTCAAAGAACCGATGATTAATGATTTCTTGGAAATACAGCTTTCTTAAATTCCCATTGAAATTAATAATAATTAAAAAAGGAGTGATGTCAAAATTTCTTCGAAAAGTTAACACTGACAACAATTCCATTTCAGACATGTAGGATGTCATTACAGTTTGGATAGATTAAATGCTCAGCCAACTGCATGTCACATGTTAGCAAGAATGGATTTTTAGTGTTTTTTTCATGTTTAAAAATGATTATTATTAATGAAAAGATTTTTTTTTCAATTTTTTAGGCTATTTTTATTTTTTCGTGTTCTAAGTTATGGCAGCAGTCCTGATGGTCTGAGTGATTAGCTCTCTGACGTTCGGTGCCATAAATTTTTGGGTTCGAACCCCGGCGGTGACATGAATGTTTGCAGTGGTTCAGAATTCACTATAAACCGTATGTCCGGCCTAATATACTTGTTGGGCTAACAGCTCTACCCTGTAAAAAAAATAAACATTTGTCTAGAAATCTGCCAGCAAGCAGATGGTCTTGGTTCACAATGGGGTGTGGCACCATTGAAAAAGAAGGTTATGGCAGTATCCACAATTATATAAATGAAGATTCGGGAGCTATGCTGCAATACAATCTTCAGAATTATCCTAATATGTAATTTAATACATGAAATTAATAAGATAAATTTTAGACGCCTTTTAATACTATAAAACACTTAACTGTCTTATATTTTTTAAATATGATGTTGTTGTTAATAGTGATTAGCTTGTTGATAATTCGAATTTGTAAGGTTAATTGAAAAATAATTTATATTTATCTTTTAATGTTTGATTCCGTTATGTAAATGTATTTTTTGCACTCTTTAACGTAAATTTTAATATACATGGATTATAATCCAAATTTATGTAATATATACACATAATCCTCAGCCCATGATCTATCACCAATCACGATGCTATAACTCATGACGTAGTCCATATCCCATCTATAATTGTTTTGATTGTGAAAGTCGAACAGACAATAGCTAATTTGAAGTAAAAACAACAGTTCTTGTCGACATGTCGCGAAACACTCTTTCTTCTTCTTCCAAAAATCTCCTTTTAAGAAAATCCGTCAGGTTTCCTCACTTCTCATTGGAGTAGATACTTTCTCAGCCCATGGTCTATCACCAATTACGATGAAACAAATGGTATAGTTGATGTTTAATCTGTAGTTATTTTGACCTGTGAAGTTCGAACAGAAAGTCGCTCATTTCATGAGATCTCATTATCCATGACACTCATTATCTGCTGTAAGATTTGAGAGGTTGTTCTCATTAGAACAAAACATTAATTGCATGTAGTATAAATATCCACGACACTGCTTATTTACTGTCAGATTTTTGTGATAGGTTTCTATTATGCACTTGTTAAAGAATATATATTCTTGTATACATAGATATTGATTCTTGATTCTTGTATACATCTTGTATATGTAGATACAAGATTTCTACTATAGATTATTTACTTTAAACTTTAAGCTTAAAATTAATTATCTATCAGATATTTGATGTGGACTTTATTTCTATACATTATTTATTTGGCATTGACATAATTTAAATGATTAGAATTTAGTACAATGCTCGCGCAATTTCGTGCAGCTTGTAATAATAACGTAGACTGAAAAGACCTTTAATGTCAAGTGATTAACCTTGGTTCAGGAAATTGGCTTACCTCAATATGAAAGCTGCATTTAATTATTCACATAATTTGAATTATAATTATTGAAGCAGGTTGCGACTTTCTAAACCATTCTAAAATTTTCAAAGGACCACATTTACTGACATAATTTCTGCAATGCCTGGCACTAATTTAAATATTTCCTCATTATAATCTGTATGAGATAAAAGCTGATATTCCTATTCACCTTTCTGTCTGTCTTAACACCAGTGGTCAACGAGTTGTGTTTTATCAATATTTTCAAAGTAGCACATATTAATTAATTTAATATATCCAATAATTTTATTTAATTTTTTTTAAAAAAACGTTTTCAGTTTTTATAGTCGGATAATCTTTTAGAGTAAAATTTTTTTAGTATTTTCTTGAGACAAAATCATGATTAAATGCATTTAAAAAAAAATTTTCATATTGCATCGTTTTTGAAGAAGGCAGAAAAAAAAAAAAAAAAAAATCACGGTAACTTTTTCCTCGTCTTTTTCATATTTGGAAATAAAATTAAGTCAGCTAATAATTCAAATTGAATTAAAAACAACATTAAAAGAATAGAAAATTTGCTTTAACTTTTAAAGTACTGTATATAGTGTTATTCAGGATAAGAGAGAATGTTCGTTGAAGATTTGACAAAACTGATTAAAATAATGATATATGGTTATCGCATCCCCATCAAGAAATTCTCTTGCAGAAGAAAGCCTTTGATTTTAGACGTTATTTTATCACAGAAACATAGTAAATAGTAAGAGAGAAATTAAATTGAAAGGCATTCTCTAAATTTTTATTATAAATCCGAAAACTTAACATGTGGATTTGTGACGGGTCACAAATATTCTTTAGTGATATTACATCAAATGATTCTAGTTCATAATAGTTTTATATAAGTTGCTGCATCTGATTGCTGATAGACGATGGGCTGAGGAAGTGTCGACTCCAATAAGAAGTGAGAGAAGCTGACCCGCCCACTTCTTCTTCATGGATTTTCTTAAAGGGAAGATTTTTGGAGAAGGAGAGGAAGAGTGTTCTGTGACGAGTCGACAAAGAGTGGTGCTTTTCTCTTTTCTGTAAAGTAATTGAACAGGACAGAGATTTTAAATTTTACAAAGTGGTTTAGATTTCGTTAATCACGCCGGGATAATTAAGGTCTGCTGCAGGCTGGGTGTCGTCATAGACTCGAGAACTCTGAAAATCTCCGTCCTTGGAGTGAACTCCACTTATGAATCAAATTATATCTTTAAATTTCATTTCTTTGTAAATAATAATTTATAATAACCCATAATTTCTCTCTCTCTCTCTCTATATATATATATATATATATAGTACTTGTAAATAAAAAAATAACAGTGTTACCATGAATCTGAATGTGTCCATCCTCTTGAAGCCATTGTAGGTCTAGTGCAGGCCCAAACGTAACAGCATATGAAATTTTATAACAGTGATAATTCATTCATGGTGAGTCACAATTTTTTTTCTCAGAGTGTATGTTTAAAGATAACATCTTGCTGCTTACATTTTGTGACCAAAGTTTTACAACAAGCATGAAAGAGTTCTTAGACCTTCGCTTTATTGTTGTTTTCCGGAAGTAATCTGGAGAATTCCAGTTTTAACTACCTCTTACGGGACATCCCGCATGCTGTCTTAATTCCCTACGGTCGTTCCAGTAAATTTAGTTCACTTTTGGTACTTCCTACTCACGATCTTTAAGGAAACCAGGCTTTTTCGAGCCTGTCTATAAAACTACAATGTTTCGATATCTCCTTTTTATTCCTTAGTAATGAGATATAAGATTTTAAGAAACATAAATAAAGCATATTGTTATTAAAATTACAAAAATCATGTTTTTATGAGTGAAATTATTTATAAATTTCCCTATTTGCAAAAAAAAAGTAATATAACAGAAATAATATGAAAAGAAATTCATGACCTAATAAAAAAAGTCATTGTTTGGTTTTAATTTTGTTCAGTAAAAATTCATGATGAGTTTTTGCTCGCTTTCAGTTAAATATTGCTATTAAAGCTTGAAAGCTTCATATAATATTAATATTCAATAATTTTATTAAAATATAAGGATATTAGCAGAACTCGGCATACGTTGTCCTGCCAAAAAAAAAAAAAAAAAAATGCATTGTAGAAAATTACATATCGCGAATACCTTCACCGTGTTCCAATATATGTGCATATTAATTTTCATGGATATCGTTTGAAAGGTATATAAGAGGAAATGCTGCAGCACCCTCTGGTGGCAAGTAACAATAGAGTGGATAGCACGAACCTATTTTCCATAAAAGAACACCAAAATTAATATTTTTGTATAATTGACAATTTGAAAGTTTTATTGCTGCATCATTGTTTATAATTAGTTTGCATTTCTCATTAATTAGGAAAATTCTAAAAAATGCAAAGTTTGTGTTAATTTTGTTTTCATTTTGAAACTTTAATTTTTAAACTGGCATACTGTAATTTGATTTTAAATAGAGACTAATCTGAAAAAGAAAATAAATTGTAATCCTTCTTTGTGAATATTACAGTAATTGGAATTCCCTGATCTTTCAATTCATCAAAAAATAAAAGAAAGAAAGAAAATCAACATAATTTCACAGTTATTTCTTTTTTACTGAACTTTAATTTTGTCTGAACAAATGAAAAATGCAGAGCAAATACTATTTTTCCAGTTACGGCTGTTCTAATTATCTTTCCATTATTTATTCGTGTTTTATTTTATGTCATGTCAGATGTAATTAATATTTGTTTAAATGAACTGTAATTTGTTTTTGTAGAAAATTACAACTCACAAATTGTTCTTTACATCTTTCGAATACAATAACGGAACAAAAGCATTTCTAATGCGCATTTTTCAATTTAGATAAAATTTATTCAAAGACAAAATCTTAATTTAAAATGTCAGTGAACTCCCTAGTGTAAGATAAAATTTTCCTTTTGATTAATATTTTAATTTTTTTAGCTAGCAGACTTATCCGAGTCTAGTTTTCATTTTCAGCAAATCTTTTACATTCGATGAACCATATTTTCTGCTAGCTTTTCTAAAGTTTAGAATTACACTTCTTACAAAATTAACTAAGCAAATACTGATTTTTCTCCAGTGTCAGATAAAAAGTTTTATTAAAAACTGTTTTAATAGATAATAAATTTTATTAATTTTCTGTCATTGGTGCTGTGATTCATTAGAAAATCCTTGTTGTGCAAACATAGTGTTCTGATATGAGCTCCATGGTATTCCCAAAATAACTTTGAGAAAAATAAAGAAGAGTTATTATTTAAAACAGATACATTACCTAGGCGCTACGAGAAATATTCATTTCAAAAGTTTATTCAAAATTAGAACTCATTTGCAACATTTTTTTTTTTTTTTTGTGTATTTTAAAATTTATACTATACTAGCAGAACCCGGCATAAGTTGTCCTGCAAAAAATGAAATGTAGAAAATTACATATCGCGAATACATTCACCGTGTTCTAATATATGTGCATATTAATTTTCATGGATATTGTTTGAAAGGTATATAAGAGGAAATGCTGCAGCACCCTCTGGTGGCAAGTAAGAATAAATGGATAGCACGAACCTATTTTCCATACTGAATACATATTATTACCAATTTTCATAGCGATTGAAAGGTATAGAAGTTGATATAATGCAGCACAATCTGATGGCGACTTACAACAAAGGGGATAGCGTATAAACATTCTCCATGTTTTGTCAAACACACACAAAGAATTTCATCAAAATCCGTCCAACCATTTAGATGGACCAATTAGTAACAAACACATGTACGAAAGAATTATATACATAAAGATTAATATTCATTTCTGATTGTAATTGTACAGTGTTATAATCTAATCAAATACTTAATATGATCTTGTTCAATTACAGTACGACATATTTTAATTGATTATAAAAGATCGCTTAACTGAACAATGTAAAAAATAATTATAAAGCAAGTCATTTTCTGCTCAAGTTTCACTTATGTACCATGCGTTTTTGAAAGTACCTTAATTTTCAAATTTGTTTTAGAATTCATAATTAATTCTATGAATGATCTCAGTAAAAAACTACTTTTATAAACATAGCTTCAAGCGGCCATACATGTGAATAATTAATTTTATAAACAAAGTCTATATAGAGTTTTTTTATATATTATAGCTGACGTTAAATTAATTGGGAACAATTAATTTTATAATCAAAGTCTATATAGAGCTTTTTATATGTTATAGCTGACGTTAAATTAATTGGGAACAATTAATTTTATAAACAAAGTCTTTAAGTAGAGTTTTTTATCTGAAATTAAATTTACCCATTATGCTGTATTTATTATAGTTATAATGAATATCTTTAATTTCACTATTGGAGTAATAGATAATATTTAATATTTAATTTTTTCAGACTAAGTGCAGTAATTTTTATTAATTTGAGTTTGTTTTATATGGACGAATTCTTTAATGTTAAGTATACGAAATATGTTTTAATATAATTGATATTGTAAACAAAAGTATATTAACATTTCGGAGAATAGAAATATATGACAGCGTATAAAGTGTAATACTTTATGATTAAAAATTAAAAATATTAATGATTTACATTAATACAATAATTTAAATCTAATTATAAAATTTATGAAGTTCGTTAAATATTTTTAAAAATATAAAATCAAACAGTCAATATTGAATCAAATGTTATTTAGTTAATCAAATTAACTTTAATAAATAATTTAACACTAAATTAAAAAATTTTTTTTTCGAATATAAGGAAAAACTGGAAAATAGATCTTAGGGTAAAATTGAAAACTTATCACTCAAACAATTCGTTTAAATATATGCTGAGCATTTTCAAAACTGTATTATCATTACTTTTAAATGTAATCACAATTTGTATTATAAAAAAAAAAAAAAGCAATAAATATTAGTTAAAACAAAAATTAGAAACAAATTTTATTACTAAATTAATTTAAGTTTCAAACTTTTAATTACTAACACATACAGTGCATTTAAAACGTTACAGAACTGGTTACATACATACAGTAAAAAGCAGATGATCTATTTATATGTGGTATAAAGCTTTTAAAGTCTCCTCCCAACTCATATACATGTCCATAAATGTCTTCTGGTTTTCTGCCTACGTTCTAACATTATTGCGTTCCGATGTCACAGTTGCTTTAATCTCCTCAATCAATGTCAAAGTCTGTCCTTTGCACATAATTGATTGTCGTTTCTGGTCAGGACCTACCTATTTTGCAAAATATTGTGTCTCGAGTTCAATACCGAGAAAACGATGGAATATCTTGAAAACTTCCAAGGTGTTGAGGGAACAAGTGCGAAAAGGAATCGGCTGATGGAAGTTCACACTTGATATCTGAAATGAAAACGATGTTGATCGATTTTTTCCGACAGTTTGAACTTCATTTTCGAGAATTTCATGACTAAGTTTCCATTATGACTGTGGCATTCTAAAAGAATTAAACAGCAGGCAAAAGAATAGGAAAAGGAAAAATTCCTTGCAAAACTGCAAGGATATTTTATTGGAAACGCTGGATTAATCACGCAGAGAAAACAAGGAACAGGAACGAGGAGAGACCAAGTTAAACTGGCTATTGTTTCAAAGCAGGTTTCTTGAAGGACATCAGGTGGAATTGATTCTTGTATATATATATATATATATATATATAGAGAGAGAGAGAGAGAGAGAGAGAGAGAGAGAGAGAGAGAGAGAGAGAGAGAGAGAGAGAGAGAGAGAGAGAGAGACGGCCAAGAGATCAGATTAGAGTTAGAATTAGAGAGATAGAGTCAACAGTCCAATGAAGTGATGCAGACAAGCGAGAGAGCAGCATTTTTCAAGCAGCAGAGAGACCACCTAACCAATAAGAGAATTCATTTAACAGAACCTTAGATTTATTCCGTTTGTTCTGTGTATAACGTGTACAAATTGTGTCAAGCTGTATTTTTAAGAGACAATAAATTTATTACAGCTAAACGTGTTATTTAAACATTTAAATAAATGTCTTATTTAAACATTTTAAAAAATAACTATAATTTTAATAGATACATTGTACATCCATGTACAGAAAAGTAATCCATGTACAGAAAAGTAATCCATGGTACAGAAAAGTACATCCATGTACAGAAAAGTAATCCATGTACAGAAAAGTAATCCGTGTACAGAAAAGTGAATCACTGTACAGAAAAGTAATCCATGTACAGAAAAGTACATCCATGTACAGAAAAGGTACATCCATGTACAGAAAAGTAATCCATGTACAGAAAAGTAATCCATGTACAGAAAAGTACATCCATGTACAGAAAAGTACATCCATGTACAGAAAAGTAATCCATGTACAGAAAAATAATCCGTGTACAGAAAAGTACATCCATGTACAGAAAAGTACATCCATGTACAGAAAAGTAATCCGTGTACAGAAAAAGTACATCCATGTACAGAAAAGTACATCCATGTACAGAAAAGTACATCCATGTACAGAAAAGTAGATCCATGTACAGAAAAGTAATCCACGTACAGAAAAGTACATCCATGTACAGAAAAGTACATCCATGTACAGAAAAGTAATCCATGTACAGAAAAGTAATCCATGTACAGAAAAGTAATCCATGTACAGAAAAGTACATCCAAGTACAGAAAAGTAATCCATGTACAGAAAGTACATCCATGTACAGAAAAAAGTAATCCATGTGCAGAAAAGTACATCCATGTACAGAAAAGTACATCCATGTACAGAAAAGTACATCCATGCACACAGAAAAGTACATCCATGTACAGAAAAGTAATCCATGTACAGAAAAGTAATCCGTGTACAGAAAAGTGAATCACTGTACAGAAAAGTAATCCACGTACAGAAAAGTACATCCATGTACAGAAGTAATCCATGTACAGAAAAGTAATCCATGTACAGAAAAGTACATCCATGTACAGAAAAGTACATCCATGTACAGAAAAGTAATCCATGTACAGAAAAATAATCCGTGTACAGAAAAGTACATCCATGTACAGAAAAGTAATCCATGTACAGAAAAGTAATCCATGTACAGAAAAGTACATCCATGTACAGAAAAGTACATCCATGTACAGAAAAGTAATCCATGTACAGAAAAGTACATCCATGTACAGAAAAGTAATCCATGTACAGAAAAGTAATCCATGTACAGAAAAGTACATCCATGTACAGAAAAGTACATCCATGTACAGAAAAGTAATCCATGTACAGAAAAGTAGATCCATGTACAGAAAGTAATCCATGTACAGAAAAAGTAATCCATGTACAGAAAAGTATTCCGTGTACAGAAAACAGTACATCCATGTACAGAAAAGTAATCCATGTAAAGAAAAGTAATCCATGTACAGAAAAGTACATCCATGTACAGAAAAGTAATCCATGTACAGAAAAGTACATCCATGTACAGAAAAGTAATCCATGTACAGAAAAAAGTACATCCATGTACAGAAAGTAATCCATGTACAGAAAAGTAATCCATGTACAGAAAAAGTAATCCATGTACAGAAAAGTAATCCGTGTACAGAAAAGTGAATCACTGTACAGAAAAGTATTCCACGTACAGAAAAGTACATCCATGTACAGAAAAGTAATCCATGTACAGAAAAGTAATCCATGTACAGAAAAGTAATCCATGTACAGAAAAGTGTACATCCATGTACAGAAAGTACATCCATGTACAGAAAGTAATCCGTGTACAGAAAAGTGAATCACTGTACAGAAAAGTACATCCATGTACAGAAAAGTACATCCATGCGCAGAAAAGTACATCCATGTACAGAAAAAGTACATCCATGTACAGAAAAGTAATCCGTGTACAGAAAAGTGAATCACTGTACAGAAAAGTAATCCACGTACAGAAAAGTACATCCATGTACAGAAAAGTACATCCATGTACAGAAAAGTAATCCATGTACAGAAAAGTAATCCATGTACAGAAAAAGTACATCCATACAGAAAAGTACATCCATGTACAGAAAAGTACATCCATGTACAGAAAAGTACATCCATGTACAGAAAAGTAATCCATGTACAGAAAAAGTAATCCGTGTACAGAAAAGTACATCCTTGTACAGAAAAGTAATCCATGTACAGAAAAGTAATCCGTGTACAAGGTACATCCATGTACAGAAAAGTACATCCATGTACAGAAAAGTAATCCATGTACAGAAAAGTAATCCATGTACAGAAAAGTAATCCATGTACAGAAAGTACATCCAAGTACAGAAAAGAAAAGTAATCCATGTACAAAAAGTACATCCATGTACAGAAAAGTACATCCATGTACAGAAAAGTAATCCCGTGTACAGAAAAAGTGAATCACTGTACAGAAAAGTACATCCATGTACAAGAAAAGTAATCCATGTACAGAAAAGCCAATCCGTGTACAGAAAAATTGAATCACTGTACAGAAAAGTAAATCCCACGTACAGAAAAGTACATCCATGTACAGAAAAGTAATCCATGTACAGAAAAGTAATCCATGTACAGAAAAGTACATCCATGTACAGAAAAGTACATCCATGTACAGAAAAGTAATCCATGTACAGAAAAATAATCCGTGTACAGAAAAAGTACATCCATGTACAGAAAAGTAATCCATGTACAGAAAAGTAATCCATGTACAGAAGAAGTAATCCATGTACAGAAAAGTACAGCCATGTACAGAAAAGTACATCCATGTACAGAAAAAGTATGAATCCATGTACAGAAAAGTACATCCATGTACAGAAAATGAGAAATCCATGTACAGAAAAGTAATCCATGTACAGAAAAGTACATCCATGTACAGAAAGTACATCCATGTACAGAAAAGTAATCCATGTACAGAAAAGTAATCCATGTACAGAAAAGTAATCCATGTACAGAAAAAGTACATCCATGTACAGAAAAGTAATCCATGTACAGAAAAGTAATCCATGTACAGAAAAGTACATCCATGTACAGAAAAGTAATCCATGTACAGAAAGTAATCAGTACAGAAAAGTAATCCGTGTACAGAAAAGAACACATCCATGTACAGAAAAGTAATCCATGTACAGAAAAGTACATCCATGTACAGAAAGCATCCATGTACAGAAAAGTAATCCATGTACAAGAAAAGTACATCCATGTACAGAAAAGTACATCCATGTACAGAAAAAGTAACCCATGTACAAGAAAAGTAATCCATGTACAAGTAGCACATCCATGTACAAGAAAGTAATCCATGTAGAGAAAAGTAATCCATGTACATCCATGTACAGTTGTTCTGTACATTTCCATGTACAGAACAACTAAATTCCATGGACCAGTAAATTTATTCCACACTCGCTAATCATTACTGAGTCGAAAGTGGAGATTTAAGGTTGTGACGGTAGGAACACACTAGTTTGTCGCTTCAAGGAGGCTTTTATGGATCTATGCATTAATTCGAAGCATTGTGCATTGAATTGGGAGGAGAGAAAGCTATGAACAATATCAATTGTAAATAAATCCTCTTCGTTATATGGTGGGCATGCGATCAGTTCTAGAACATTTTGAATACAATGTGCAAGGATTGGTTTTGTGTGGAAGCTTATAAATGATTTGTGTTATTGATTAAAGAGTAAAATATTATTTTATTTATTTAAATAATTGCTACTAAATGATTAAAAATCCTTGAAAAAGGGTAGTTAAAATGTTTATATATTTCAAAATATTCTCAAAATAATATGATAGTTCTTATAATGGATCGATTCCAAATATCAGGTATTTGAATAAAGAGTCTTGTTTGCTACTCAACATTTTTCAGCGATGCATTAATTCGTCAACATTTAGTATCGACATCCAAAGGTTCATTCTTCTCTTTTGTTCAGAGATACATAAAATACAAAATGGAGGAATCAGAATATTTTTAAATGTAGATATTTGATTTTGTCAATGATATAGCAGAATATTAGAACATTACAGGATATCTTTAGATCATCTGCACAAGAAGAAAAAGTCAGAGATGAATGATGCCCGGATATTTCAAGAGATTCATATGTCTTCGGCTAAAATTCGTAATAAGTGAAGAAAAATCTAGGAAATTACAATAGCGAAGTTTACTGTCACTAAGATTATTTTTTAAGTTTAAGTGGATATTGTTAAGTAAGTGAAAGGGGATCGAATGCTTAATGCTTGGATTCTTCCTCCTAAGAGCTCAATTTAATTTCCATTTATGCCTCACGTGTGTCTATTGTTAATGCGTGAAAGATAGCTTGTGTAACATTCTCATCTTGTGTCAGTGTATTAAGAAACAGGTTTTCATTTTGCTGAATACACGCCTTCTATCGATTGCTTTTAGAAACTGTTTGTTCGTTTGCATTACGGTCATCTTTTACATATTAGGGGTATTAAGACCAGGATCTACAGTTTAAAGTGGATTCCGAACTATGAAACAAGCGTCCATGACACCGACGGGATTCAAATCTGAATAAGTGACGCACCAAAGGCTAGAGTGTTAGACTTGACTATCAGGTCGCTGTATTTAGAAACGAAGATTCAATGATTGTGACAAAAATTAGCTTACATATAAAACTTCTCACATTGGCAGTCAAGATGCATATGTGGGAGTCTAATTTTTATCCAGTGGAAGGTAATATTTTTCTGTACCTTATTTAACTGGCATACATTAATGTAACCAAGACCTTTAAAGGAAAAGCTCCTTATGGTAGAGATTGGTGTTTAATTTTCCATTAGCGACTTATATTACAGACACTTTTAAGTAAGGAGAAGTCTTGATGACCATTGTAACAGCATATGTAAGCGCTCGCCCTCATTTATGATTGAATCATTTACATCAGTATCTCGATGATATGATTGAATATAATATGAACAACTTTGCGATTATGATTGAAATACGAAAATCTGAACAACTTTACGATTATGATTGAATACAATCCTGAACAACTTGCGATTATGAATGAATACAACATGAACAACTTGCGATTATGATTGAATACAATATGAACAACTTGCGATTATGATTGAATACAACATGAACAACTTGCGATTATGATTGGATACAATATGAACAACTTGCGATTATGATTGAATACAATATGAACAACTTGCGTTATGATTGAATACAATATGAACAACTTTGCGATTATGATTGAATACAATATGACAACTTGCGATTATGATTGAATATATGATAAGGCCCGTGGATGCAAAACAAAATTTTCATTGACGTTGTAGCCTACCAAACCATGATCAGGACTCTTGATAACTGTAATGAGGCATAATAATCTATAAACTGTAATGAGGCATTGATATTTATAAACTGTAATGAGATATTAATATTTATGCAAACAGTAATGAGGCCTAATAATATATAAATTTTTAAATTTGTAATGAGACATTAATATTTAAAAATTGTAATGAAATTCATGTCACTTACTGTATTTTTGCGTTTATTTTAATAAAAATTAGCCAAACCTCATAAAGTTATACTTCAATAAAAAATTCTCATCACCTCATATATTTCATACAGTGCATTATTACTTCTTATATTTACTATTTCGATAAAAGTTATTTATCGTAACTACAGTCAGACATATTATTTTCTTTGAAACTGCTATTTCATACAACAGTACTTACAATACTATATATCCTATTTATCCTATTGAATACTTACAATAGGATTCCAATAAATCTTCCC
Source organism: Caerostris extrusa (assembly GCA_021605095.1). Lineage (NCBI taxonomy): Eukaryota > Metazoa > Arthropoda > Arachnida > Araneae > Araneidae > Caerostris > Caerostris extrusa. The sequence continues at coordinate 163,058 of BPLR01005938.1, forward strand.
TTTTATTTTAAAGAAAAGACTTAATTTTCCAATCTTCATGTAAGAGTTTTCCCTCTGGGGGGAAAGTGGTAATATATAAACTGCATAAACTGTAATTGAATAATAATATATAAACTGCATAAACTGTAATGAGAAAATAAATAATATATAAATTGCATAAACTGTAATGAGACAATGATAATATATAAACTGTAACGAGACATAATATTATAGAAACTGTATATACTGTAATGAGGCATAATAATATAAACTGCATAAACTGTAATGAGAAAGTAATAATATATAAACTGCATAAACTGTAATGAGACAATAATAATCTATAAAATGTAATGAGACATTAATATTTATAAACAATAATGAAGCATTCGTTCCCTTATTATATTTTTGCATTTATTTTTCATTAAAAATTAGCAAAATATAGTGGTAAAATTCTGTCGTTAAAGTGTAATTTCATGCTTAAAAGATGCATATCTCTTAACGTTTGCAAAGAATAACAACCCCATAAGTTATACTTCAATAAAAAGTTCTCAACACTGAATATAGTATATTTCCTGCACTGCATTATTACTTCTTATATTCACTGTTTCGATAAAAAAAGTTATTTAACGTAACTAGTCAGACATATATTTTCTTTAAAGTTCTTTTTTCTACAATTACTTTCGAATACTTACAATAGGATTCCAACCCAATAAATATTCTTTTTATTTTAGAGAAAGACTTAATTTCAATCTTCACAAAGAGTTTTTCCTTCGGGGGCATAAAATTGGTCCTTTTTTTTTTTTGCAAAGCAAACGGAAGAAATTAAAAATATCGACTTTGATGAAACTCTTCAAAAAGAGAACGAATTGATTTTACTTTTTCCCTTCAATTCGCTAACGTGATTTGAATTTAATAACCGATAAAATGTGAGGTACTATTTAAAATTTATCTAGTACACAAGTGAACAAGAGGGGATAAATTAAATTTGATGATGATATAATACAAAGGAAATGTAAATGCGTAGATATGAAGATGTTAACAAATAAAAAAAAATGTTCCAATAATGTTAAAAGTAAATTGTATTATTCAAGTATAATAAACTTATTTTATTTTTAGTGAGAAATACTTAACAGAAGAAATAAATTTAAAATGAGTAGTTTTTAATGTCAAAATTTAATAAAAGTGAAATAAAAAGAATTATATTTTTTTGTTAATAAGACATTAATATTTATAAACTATAAGAGTATAATAATATATAATTGTATAAACTGTAATCAGACATTAATATTTAGCGAATAATAAAATATACAAACTGTATAAACTGTAATGAGGCCTGATATTATATAAAGTGTCTAATCTGTAATGAGAACTGATATTATTTAAAATGTAATGAGACATTAAAAATTTATAAACTGTAATGATGCTTAAATAATATATAAACCGTAATAAGACAATAATTATTAACTGTAATAAGACATAATAATATATAAACTGCATTAACTGTAATGAGGCTTAATATTATATGAACTGTATAAACTGTAATGAGTCATCAATATTTATATACTGTAATGAGGCATTGCGCATTTTTGCATTTATTTTCATTAAAAATTAGCAAAACATAAGTGTTATTCTGTTGTTAAATTTTAACGTTTTCTTAGCGTTTAACGTTTTTCATTAAAAAATCCATAGCAAAATCATATTAGTATAATTTAAACTTAAAAAATTTTTAACTTTTTAGTCAGTTGAAATTTCTTTTTTTCTGGAATACTTGATTCTAATACACACATTTTAAAAGAAGACTTAATTTTCTTTAATCTTCATAAGAGAAATACAAATTTTTTTTTTTTTCAAAACAAACGGAAAGAAATTGAAAATATCGACTTATTTTTGTTCCTTCAATGTCATAATTTAATAACAAAATTAAATAAAATGTGTGAACAAATGAATAAATTATATTTTATTTCTTGAAGATAAAAATATAAGACAAAGTAAATTATCTTGAAATATTTATAAACTTATTTTATTTTATGAGGCATAATATCATATATAAATTATGTAATCTATAATAAGACAATAATATTTATAAACTTTAATGAGGATAATGAGGCTTAATAATATATAAATTGTATAAACTGTAATTAATAATAATATTATATACACAGTAATGAGACATTAAAAATTTATAAACTGTAATGAGGCATAATAATATATAAACTGTAATGAGGCATAACAATATATAAACTGTAATGAGGCCTAATATTATATAAACTATAATAAGGCAATAATTATTAACTGTAATAAAGCATGATAATATATAAGCTGCAATGAGGCATTCGTGCCCTTTATTATATTTTTGCATTTATTTTCATTCAAAATTAGTAAAAACATAAGTGGTAAATTTCAGTTGTTAAAAAGTGTATTTCATGCTTAAGATGCATGCAGCAATACGCTGTGCT